>CABFWO010002228.1:8335-36643 GCA_902155825.1 Timema genevievae
CTTTTCCTCCCCCCCCCTCTTTTAGGAAGTTACGTTTCACACTCCCTCCTGATGAGTTCCGATAGAATGAAACTTAAGGTTGAGAGATCGGGCGATAACGATCTATTATCTTAACGAGGCAGCCATTACCTCTTTGTCCAGTGGCAGCAGTGTAAAGAGCGAACTGTGGTCCTTTCTTCATTTTAAAAGCCGTATTGTGTGTGCTCCTTCCCCCACCCCATTTCCTGTACACTTCTCCATACGTAACAAAATTTTGAATTACAATTTGTTTTAGAGCTATAATACTACTTATTAGTGGTTCAAAACCAATTATATTTATAGTGCAAACTCAACAACCAGGCCCCAGACCAGTAATTTACCAATCAACTAAATGTGTGAATTTCATAATGAATACTTGTATCGTAAAATGTTAACATTAAGTTATTAATAATATTTTGTAGAGTAACTTAAAAATGAATGTAATAAAGTAAACCTCGTCGTGTCTACCAAGTTTTGTAAGAGTAGAGTTTAGTGGAATAGTGGGATAAGTCTATCTCTGAGTGTTTATGTTATCGTGCTTCCCGGGCTGCTCACCGTCTTCCCACTCGAGCAGAGAGTTGTCTTCCCAGGCCTGTCCCCCGGCCATGCGCACAATCTTCTTGGCTTTCTTCTCCTTCTTCTTGCCGCCTGTGGTGGGGGTAGCGACAGGGGTGTCCTCCCCCGCGGGGCCCACCAGTACCACAGTGCTTATCTTGACCTACGAGCGATAGAGAAAACATTCATTAACTAACACCCACAGTAGAATTTTTCAAAATTTTACTCTCACAGATTTGAAGTTTACTTGAATAAAATACTTTAAAAAAGTTTTTTAATATTAAGAGTAAAGGTATACAATTATGATGTGTTTTGTGGTTTTAAATGCAAATGTTTAGACCAAACATTTTTCTGGCGAATAGATTAACCTACTATCCTCCATTAAATATTTATTATATCCCTATAATCATAATTTTGGGATCATTGAATAAGAATACATTTCATTTGAATTGAGTAATCCGACACCTTAGCTCAGTCGATAGCGTGTTTGTCTAATGATCTAAGAGTCCCGGGTTCGATTCCCGGCATGGCCGGAAAATGTATAATTGGTGAAATGTGGGTTTACCCTTACAAAGTGATGAATTAACGGTCGGGGACTGGATGTTGTGCCTGTCCTAGTCTTAAGTTATATTATAAGACATATGAAGCTACGACAGACCCAGCCAGCCGGTAGTGGACAATATATGGCTTGAATAAAAAACTAACCACAGGCTGGAAACAGTAAGGGATGGAAAGTAAATTTGAATTGAGCAGAAGCAGAACTGATTAAAAAAGATGGAATTCATAATCTTTAAATAGAACATGGTAATAAAAGTACATATTACCATATTAATTAGCAAGAATATTTGAGTTCCAGAAAGAGTATTGATTAAGGGATCATTTTGTTAGTAGTCGTAAAACTAGTGGTTGGTACTTTATTTTTCTCAGCGTGAATTGATTATGTTTTATGCATATTTTATTACTATGATGTATATAACTTAAATTCAAAAAAGAAATAAATTTATCATGTATAAAATTAATATAAACATATTTTTAGTAAAAAAACATATATTCTGTATTTTTCCAAAAAGACAGATTATAAATATAATCGTTTACAGTTAGAGTAAAATTTTTTTCATGGATAAACTTTTGTCAGCAACAGATTTAACTACAAGTAGGCCTACAGACTATTCACATTTCATTACACAAATGACGATGAGGGTAGAATATAGAGGAAATGTACCCACAAATGAAAAACCACTCCGATCACTGGCAAACACCCGATAAGCCTGACATTTTGTCTGCCCCCCCAACCCCGCGATGTTGGTCCCTCACAGCCACTATTTTTATTTTTTTGAATCAGTAATTTGTTTCATATTGTTGACCATTTTTTAAGGTGCCAGTCCAGGATAAGATAAAGACGGTACAGACATGAGAGAATAATGGAGGAGAAAAGAACAAAGAGGATGTTAGATATTGAAGTGGGGAGAAGAAGGAAGACTAAGAGAGTGTGGAGGAGAGAGAAGGACAAGAGGTGGTAGGGAGAGAGAAGAACTGGCCAGCGGCTGGAAGCGGTTCATGATGATGATGATGATGATGATTGCTGACCAACCTTGTCCACCACATCCCTCGCTCGATTGGCCGCCTCGGATATGGCCTTGTTGTTGTTGTTGTTGTTGACCTTGTTCTTGCAGACGACCTTCTTCTCGACAGCCAACTCGGGAATGGCGGGCTCCATGACGGGTTCCACTAGGATGGGCTGTCCGGTAAGGTTCTTGGGGTTGTAGATGAGCGGAGTGGCACTGCGCGAGAAAACAATGCACAATTAAACACGAGTCGTTCAAACACAGGGTGGGGTGCGCTCTTTCGAGCCGAAAAGACAATCTTTCCGTCAAACGTCAATTGTTTGACAAACCTCGAGACATTTGTTCTCATTCCAACTTGAAATAAGTGATGAGGTTTATTTGAATTAAGTTTCTCAAGGTTTGATTTTTTTAATACGAAAATTCCCAGTTTTTTCCAAGTTTTACAGGAGGGATTCCCTTTTTTACAGAAAATTTAGAGATAAATATATTTGTATATTTTTTATCATCGCGTCTTTTTACCTGTTCAGGTTATATACCGGTACATATATGATAATTACTATAATGGGGTAGGGATGAGGATGAAAGCATTCTAGAGGTAACCAACCAGCATTTGCTTGGAAGGAGAGTGTAAAACCATTCAGGAAAAAGCCCCCTCGGTAAACCTGACCAGAAATTAAACCTCAATCTCTCCATTTGCAACAGGCCAGTCTAACATGAGAATGACGCCTTAGACTATGTGGCCACTGAAGCAGGTCGGAGATAAATATAGAGGAATAACATCTATTAGTGTAAAGCCAAGTGTTTGGTGTTTGGAACAAGATAATTTGAGGTTTATGTGAAAATATCAAACAACCCAAATATTGAGAGAGTAGAGGAAGGTACATGTGTCTGGATCACCGTGCTTGGGTCTTAAGTTCGCTCCCCCTTCTGTGTCAAAGTATAATATCTACAGACAATGGTTCGGGCATGTGAAGAGGATGGAGATAGGAAGATGTGCGAGGAAGATGGATGGAGGAGGTAGTCGGGAGAAGACCGAGAGGAAGATGGATGGAGGAGGTAGTCAGGAGAGGACCGAGAGGAAGATGGATGGAGGAGGTAGTCGGGAGAGGACCAAGAGGAAGATGGATGGAGGAGGTAGTCGGGAGAGGACCGAGAGGAAGATGGATGGAGGAGGTAGTAGAGAGAAGAGAGGAAGATGGATGGAGGAGGTAGTAGAGAGAAGACCGAGAGGAAGATGGATGGAGGAGGTAGTCGAGAGAAGACCAAGAGGAAGATGGATAGAGGAGGTAGTCGGGAGAGGACCGAGAGGAAGATGGATGGAGGAGGTAGTAGAGAGAAGAGAGGAAGATGGATGGAAGAGGTAGTAGAGAGAAGACCGAGAGGAAGATGGATGGAGGAGGTAGTAGAGAGAAGAGAGGAAGATGGATGGAGGAGGTAGTAGAGAGAAGAGAGGAAGATGGATGGAGGAGGTAGTAGAGAGAAGACCGAGAGGAAGATGGATAGAGGAGGTAGTCGAGAGAAGACCAAGAGGAAGATGGATGGAGGAGGTAGTAGAGAGAAGACCGAGAGGAAGATGGATGGAGGAGGTAGTAGAGAGAAGACCGAGAGGAAGATGGATGGAGGAGGTAGTCGAGAGAAGACCAAGAGGAAGATGGATGGAGGAGGTAGTAGAGAGAAGACCGAGAGGAAGATGGATGGAGGAGGTAGTAGAGAGAAGACCGAGAGGAAGATGGATGGAGGAGGTAGTCGAGAGAAGACCAAGAGGAAGATGGATGGAGGAGGTAGTAGAGAGAAGACCGAGAGGAAGATGGATGGAGGAGGTAGTAGAGAGAAGACCGAGAGGAAGATGGATGGAGGAGGTAGTCGAGAGAAGACCAAGAGGAAGATGGATGGAGGAGGTAGTAGAGAGAAGACCGAGAGGAAGATGGATGGAGGAGGTAGTAGAGAGAAGACCGAGAGGAAGATGGATGGAGGAGGTAGTCGAGAGAAGACCAAGAGGAAGATGGATGGAGGAGGTAGTAGAGAGAAGACCGAGAGGAAGATGGATGGAGGAGGTAGTAGAGAGAAGACCGAGAGGAAGATGGATGGAGGAGGTAGTCGAGAGAAGACCAAGAGGAAGATGGATGGAGGAGGTAGTAGAGAGAAGACCGAGAGGAAGATGGATGGAGGAGGTAGTCGAGAGAAGACCAAGAGGAAGATGGATGGAGGAGGTAGTAGAGAGAAGACCGAGAGGAAGATGGATGGAGGAGGTAGTCGAGAGAAGACCAAGAGGAAGATGGATGGAGGAGGTAGTAGAGAGAAGACCGAGAGGAAGATGGATGGAGGAGGTAGTCGAGAGAAGACCAAGAGGAAGATGGATGGAGGAGGTAGTAGAGAGAAGACCGAGAGGAAGATGGATGGAGGAGGTAGTCGAGAGAAGACCAAGAGGAAGATGGATGGAGGAGGTAGTCGGGAGAGGACCGAGAGGAAGATGGATGGAGGAGGTAGTAGAGAGAAGAGAGGAAGATGGATGGAGGAGGTAGTAGAGAGAAGACCGAGAGGAAGATGGATGGAGGAGGTAGTAGAGAGAAGACCGAGAGGAAGATGGATGGAGGAGGTAGTTGAGAGAAGACCAAGAGAAAGATGGATGGACGCTGTAAAGGAAGACATCCAGATGAGGGGTGACTGGAGGACCATAAATGATGAAGAAATGTATCTAGATAGAAAGAAATATAAAACTCTCACAAATTGTACCCGGTTCGCTGGAACAATAAACTAATAATAATGATGATGATGATGATGATGATGATGATGATGATGATGAAGTGTCTGTCTGTCATGAGCTTTGCCCACCTGTCTACAACATGCTGACATTTTAAAATAGGTAGCCCTTGTGTATAAACATGTGAACCTCAAAATTGGAGTTTTAAATTTTTTATTAGATTTTTTCTTCAATTTATTAGAAACTTGATCAGAAGAATTTTTTGTTGTCTGTTTGAAGCAAATAAAAGCAGTGCCCAAGGTAGCCATGCAATGCATTGTGTGGTTACCTTGAGCAACGCCAGGTAGTTCTGCTAATTATTAATATTCCAGTGGTTTTTTTTTTAGGTTTTTTTTGGAGGGATGAGAAGGGAGATGTAGGGAGGGGGTTGAGGCAAAAATACCTGTGTTTTCTAGACACCAAAAGTCCTCGGGGTTATTTCGGTTTCCTAGGTGCCTGGCAACCCTGAATTTTGTTCAAATATGAATAATGAAATTGAACAAAGGAAATAATTATGTAAGGTTATATAAAGTTCAAACCATAGTTACATAAATACTTAACATAAGGCTCTACACAATCATTTAGCTGTTCTACCCTCCTCAGCGCTACAGTACTTTATTGGTGTAACAAAATGTGTAGGGCCGCAACCAATCCTGACCAGGCAGCGCTCACCTGAGGATGGGCGACGGTTGAGGAGGTTGCGGGTTAGGTGGTAGCAACTGCGGTGGTTGGGAGGGGCCCATCGAATGTGGGAGCCTCATAGGCTCCATGTGCATGGGTGGGCCGGGGCCCATGTAAGGCCTGTTCATGTTCATGTTCATATTCATGTTCATATTCATGTTCATATTCATGTTCATGTTCATATTCATGTGTGGAGGGCCAGAGGGGCCCATGTAGCCCTGAGGCGGAGGGCCCCCCATCATGGGTGGACCCATGGGCATCCCGCGCATCGCTGCAACAAGAAAATTCAACATTAATACAAACATTATCTATGGTAACAACTTTGTATCATTGGAAGTCACAGGATGGGCGCCTAGCTTATGATGACATTCCTAGTCTTGAAACAATGGCTATTAGAAGTCACAGGATGGGCGCCTAGCTTATGATGACATTCCTAGTCTTGAAACAATGGCTATTTGAAGTCACAGGATGGGCGCCTAGCTTATGATGACATTCCTAGTCTTGAAACAATGGCTATTAGAAGTCACAGGATGGGCGCCCAGCTTATGATGACGTTCCTAGTCTTGAAACAATGGCTATTAGAAGTCACAGGATGGGCGCCTAGCTTATGATGACGTTCCTAGTCTTGAAACAATGGCTTCTTTACTATGAGCATGTACATTCCAAACAGAGTTCATCCGGCCGGTTCATGACCCGGAGTTCATACAGGGACAAACTGAATAGCACAGCAAGTTGTGTCCTGTACTTCATCAAAGGATGGAGCTTTTTAACCTACGCATGGGTTCTGGGAATATTTTTACAAACATAAGAGGTGTACAAAGTCCAATTTTTTTCAATTCGAAGCTAACTCGAATCAAATATATGAAATATTCTAAAAGCTGATTTCATAATTCAAATCTTTTTTGTTGGTTCTGTGCTTTGAGAAAATATTATGAGTTTTTTTTTCTGTCAATTTTATTAGCAGAGCGTTGTAATTGTCGGATCCGGAATTTTTTTCGAAGCAAAGTCGAAGCTGGTATTAGTTTTGAAACAAAATCGAATTTTTGAAGCTTTACACAACCCTGATGTATAAAGAAATTTATATGTAGAGTTTTATCATGTTCTAGCTATTGGTAGTTTGTAAACAATTATATACCTAGTGCCGGGATCATGATAAACTTAATATTCACTTAAGATTAACTTAACGTAAAGGTTATCATGTTTTTAAATGGAGGCGATCACGATGCAGTTAACTTAACGTAATAGATGTAATGGGAGGTATTTCACGTTAAGTGAACGTTACTTGAAGGGTATCACGTGATCTAGCCAGCCAATCATTATGCGAGTGACGTCTACAGGGCTATTTGGTAATTCATTTGTTGGTATTATGACAAAGGTTCACTCTTTAGCATAAGTTCTAGTGATCTGACATTGAAACAAAATAACTAAACTAAAATAGGAAAGCTAGATTTATCAAAAAAGTTTAGTAATAGATGTTTATTATATCGATTGAAAACTGTAAATATTCACAGATCATCACTGTACAAATAGTACAAATCACAGATCATACTCGAGAATGAAGATGTTTGGCTCGATTTGTTACGTTAAGTTACGTGAATCGTGATCACACATACGTTAAGTTAACTTAAAGTGAACGTTATGTTAACGTTGATTGTGATCCCGGCATAAGTGAACACTACATTAAGTTAAAGTTAAGTTAATCGTGATCCCAGCATAATACATATAAAGTTATCTTACACTTTAGCTCAGTCGGTAGAGTGTCTGCCTGCTGAGCTAAGGGTCTAAGGTTCATTTACCAGCATGGCTGTAAAATTTATCATTGGTGAAATGTGGGTTTACCCTTTCACATTGATAAATTGACAGCTGGGGACTGGATGTTGTGCCTGTCCTAGTCTTAAGTTATATTATTAGACATGAAGCTACGACAGACCTAGCAAGCCGGTAGTGGAAAATATATGACTTGGATAAAAGACTGACACAGGCTGGAAACAGTAATGGATGTAAAATATATTGAATTAAATAATGAATGATAGAAGAACAAGCCCTTTACACCAGAAAATTGTAGGCCTCAAATTGCATAATTAAAACACAACAAAACACAAAATTATGTAATTATCGGGGTAGATCAGTCCCTTCTCCAGCAGAAGAGAGTAAAACAAAGACTGGACTATGGCAGCACGGCTAGAGGTAGATCATGTTTTTTTACTCTCGTCTGCTGGAGAAGGGACTGATGTAACTCCAAAATTACATAATTATGTGTTTTGTTGTGTTTTAGTTGTGAACTCTGAGGTCTATATTTTTCTGTTAAGTGCGTAGGTCTTGCCCTTCTGTCCTCTTTTTCAATGTTTAATTTAAAACAACCGTTTGGCGCTATTTTTCCTTTCTTACATTTCTTAAATGTTAAATAAGTGTGCGCTCCTATCCTATATGATTAGGCAACCGGTCATAACAATATTCTTTAGGACACAGGAAGGGGAAGGTGTCAAAGAATCCGTTATATCGAAAGATAAATTATACAAAACTCAGAAAGTAAAGTTTTTTTTCAAGTCTTAAGAAGACATTCTACACTATGTTCTAAAGTTGGCATCAAAAGCCCGTTCACCTGTGCCGGGCGAGTGCCATGACACCAACTGGTACAAGACTTCTTGTCATCATGTTTTATTTAATGTCGTATCAACCGACAGCCGAGTGACTGTAGTCCCAACTGACAAACTTGTTCCCACCCACATTGTCCCCTATTATAGCTTTCAAATAAACAAGTTACACAAATTTTGACAAAAGTATGTGCTTTTTATTTTTGTTTTAGTATCTGTTTTGAAGCCAAGGCCAAAACTCAGCTTCATATTCGAGAGTATCAAAGAGGAGTGAAATAAATCAACAAGGAGGTCACATTTTATTAGATCCGGAGTGAGAGTTGTTATACAACTTACGATGCCTGAGAGGGGGTCCTCGTTGAATCTGGTGCGGGATCAGCATCGGCGGTGGGGGAGGAGGAGGTGGAGGAACACCTCCAAAGTTTGAAACAGATTGCATGCTGGGAGGAGCAAGGGGTGGACCCAATGAAGACCTAGGAGCAGGTGGTAGATCCATCTGAGGCCTGGGAGCAGGTGGTAGACTCATCTGAGGCCTGGGCGCTGGGGAAACACCCATCTGAGGCCTGGGAGCGGGTTGTAGATTCATCTGAGGCCTGGGAGCGGGTGGTAGACCCATCTGGGGCCTGGGAGCAGGTGGTAGACCCATCTGGGGTCTGGGCGCAGGGGAAACTCCCATCTGAGGCCCGGGAGCAGGATGTGGAGCAGGAATGAACTCCGAGATTGGCGGCCCGGGTGTCTGCTGCTCTTCCAATCTTCGTTGGACCTGCAACAGTCCAATCATTCGAGATTTTCTTTCTTTAATTCGTGAAAATAATTAAATAATTAAGCTATGTGTTTGAAACTGAACTTTACTCTGATATAGATCCTTCACAGCCCACTGTTTTTACAATATATGATGATTACATTTTTGAACTCGCTAAAATTTGAACCAAAGACTCTAAAAGGTGCTCGATTAGTGTCTAAAGCGTGCGTTAATAAGCTTGACTTTAAAAACCCTCAGGAGCTTCCCTAGAATTGTTCTGTATGGAAACTAATTGAATATTTTCAAGAAATAAGCCCCCACCTGATTGTAGGTGTTGGAGCCGATGACGGGCCTCTGTGAGGGCGGGAGTGGAGGGGGGAGGACAGGCAGCGCTATCTCGGCCTCGAACCTGTAACAGTCACAATGAGCATGGTATTTTGGTCACAAGAGACGGGACAATAGGGAGATCAGTTTGGTATGAATTCCAGGCAATGGTCCCTAAATGGTTTTCCACTCTCTCCCCATGCTAATATATGTACACCCACTCTAAATTTAACCTTCCTCAACCAGAACATATTAGCGTAATTAGTAAGTACTTAAGTGTATAGTAACCCAAATGGTTAGTGAGACACAATGATAATTTAAAAAAAATTGCATATCTGATTTTTTGTTCCCCAACAACATTATGGATCTAGGAACTTTTCAAATAGGTTTAACTTTACAAATTCTTTAATTCTAAACCAATTTGTATATAATATACCCCATGAATAGTAAAAACACGTTTATATATTTTATTATGACATGGAAAAGGCGTATTTAATAGGATGAAGTTTGTGTGCTATCCTCCCGAGATTAATCAGTAATAGTATAGAACCATTTTGGTCCGTTTATGGGTCAATTACGCCATCAGCTTCTTTTGGAAACAGAGTTCATGATGAAAAAAACACTACCATTGAGCATTATTAATCAAAATTTTATTAATGAATTAACAACACAGAGATTGTTTTGTTTCAAAACTGTAAATGACAGGATAGATTTTACCTAAGCCTGAGCTATGAGATAGAGAATAAAAATCATTTTGAAATTTTTAGCCAAGAGACTAGACAGTGTCTAATCTGTTTCTCAGTCATATTGTATCGATATAATGAACACATTATGTCAAAGAAAATTCGTGGAAGACACTAGTGCAAATTAAAAAGAATAACTAAATTAGACCTGCCTATTCATTTCATCTTCCATGAGTTTCATCTTTTCTTCTGGTATTTGTGCCATTGTGAAGAGTTGAACTAAATCAATTCACTGGCAACCTAAAGTGTAAGCTGCTTTAAGCAGGCTGCGGGTCCTTAATTAAAATTATAGTTTCAGTCAGCGGTACATATACATGGTAAACATTATACTTATTAAAACAATCTTTTGTAACAAAATAAAATACAATAACAAGCTGGCCAAAATACCAAAACAAAATGTAAAACTAAATATGTATCCTACGAAATATCTTATAAGAATATAATATAAGTTTAAGCCACTGTAGTTCATAAAGCAAACACCAACTATTTCTCTCGCACTGTTGGTTTATTTTTCACAGAATTACATATTTACTATTGTTTCAGTTTGAATGTGTGTCACATCTCGTTTCCCTCAAAATACATAATTTCAAATTTTCGTCAAATTTACTGCACGTTTGGCTTATGTGTAGTATGGAAGGAATCGGTGGAAAGAATCCCATACCCTGGAATCTTGTATTCTAGAATATTAAGCTGGAAAAGGGTCGTGCATCCATATCCAAATAGTGTCTAGAAGCATCCAACTTTCAAAAATTGCCAGGGAAGAACTAATTTAAATAGTGTCTATAGTCTGTGAATTTAAAATAATCCGGGCAAAACCCCTCTAAATAGCTTCTAGAGACATTCAACCAAAAAAAAAATCCAGAAGAGGACGACTCCAAATAGGTTCTAAAGAAATATATTCTTTTTAAATTGCTGGCAGTGTCCACTCTAAATAACTTCAAAATAGTACCCAATTTTCTGGAGTTTTCTGAGAGAGGTTCATTGCAAAATGCTTTTAAAGGCAAATAATTTTTTTAAATACTCCAAATAGCTTCCAAAGGCATCCCATTATAAAAATATTTCTAGGAGAGGACCACTTCAAATAGCTTATAGAGTAGTTTTGTTTTAAAAAAAAGTGTTCTCTTGACGAGGATCATTCCAAATTAGGACTCCCCCTTTCCTTATGATCCAGTTTAACCAAACTACCGGTAGAGCTCAGGCTAACTAATTGAGTTGGTTATCAAATTCAAAATCGATGGCTCTTTTGTTTACTATCTTTGCTAAATGCTAGGAATATGTCATACTAGAGTCTATTTATTTATCTTACTGAAATATAAGCTTAATTTTCTTAGTTAATATAATTATAAAACAGATATATTTAATATCTAAAATTTTTAATTAATAGTATTTAGATTATCGCTAAACTAATAAGTATTTAATAACTCACCCATATGGCTCACGTTGTTAGAAGCTTCTTGCTTCAAGATTTTATAATGGCTATTATCATTATTTAGCGGCGTTTTTTTATTGCTATATTGTATAATCTATATTTTGCCGTTGTCTTGTACTAAGACTAAGAAAGCTTTTCTTTCTCACAAAAAGGCAAATATGTGAAAATCGTGATTGTCTGATGCTAAAAAGAAATATCTTTCTTTGTCATGGAAATGGCGACGAATGATGGTACTGGTGAGTATGCATTCTTTAAAATGGCTTCATGATTTTGTCATTAGATATTCTGGATAAATTAAGTATTGAGATGTTAGTTACAATTTCTGTTGTGTTTCTAGGTTAATTAGATCTTAACATTATAATCTAGTATCGCTTTTAAATCACCCCATATCAACCTATGTAATGGTCATGAAGACTTCAGTGGGGGGTCTATTCAAATTATTTATTAAAAAGGATTTAAAATAAAGTACTCAACTTAATAATATATACATAGTTCATATGTATTTTTACATAAAATGTCTTTGGTTCCTTAAATGCCGCTAAATCCATCGATAACAATACACTCCCCAATTGTAGGCTAAGTTTAACATACTGAGCATTTTATATTTTAATCACAAGTAGGTATACCATTTAGAGTAATTTTACTTAATGTATCTTTGAACTATTATCGTAATGTGAACTTTGACGTTAACACAAGAATTAATTTTATTTCTATCTTCTTAAAATCTTCCAATTTATCAACGGCATAGCTGCCAGGGCAGTTTTATAGTGTTGGGTGAGAAGAATAAAAATTTAAATTACCCATTAATGTTAAATATTTTAAATACTTTACAAAAACTAGAACTGGACTAAATATATTTGAAGCGGAATCGGGGATGGCGGTGTACACACAAACAGTCCCACTTAGGCCACTTTTTAATACCAAAAATTCACTTTAAAACTAAGGACCTCTCATCAAACTCACATAACTACAGAAACTCGAATTATACTAAAATTATAATTATTTGAATTTTCTGGCGGCAGCATGTAAGTTAGGCCTATTTATGGGTTCGACGTCGCACTCGCCTTTCCTCAATAACTGTAGGGCCTAATGAAGGCTAAGTGAAGCTACAGTAGCCCCATGGCTTCTTTGGTGCTGACTGACAGTTCACAGCTGACTTCTGACAGTCAACAGAAAGGTATATACCTAAATTTTGACTGTCAGAAGTGACAACTGCTAAACACATGTTTTTTGCAGATCATATGGTTCGGCGTAGGGATACATAATTTGGTCCGGTAGCTTTTCAAAGCCGTCGGCTGTGAGCTGTCAGTCAGCACCAAAGAAGCCATGGGACTACTGTAGTTCGAATAAGCGCTTTATAATATATTTATACATTAGTTTTGTCTCGGAATATATATTGTTAGCTACTTTATTTTAATATTTGACTTTAGGTGGTGTGTCAGGATATTTACCATATTTTCAGTTACGTTTGTTAGATGTTAAATTGTTTGTAGATGTGCAAGAGAGTTATCAAAAAATACCGGTTAGTCAACAACTTACAAGAAAAAAGTATTTTATTAAATAAAGGAACGTGTGGACGCCACAGATGATTATTGCGCAGTAATAAAGTTTATCTCTTAATACTTGGCCTTTTTTGAGTATAAGCATTTGCCGATTTTATTGTAGGCCCACGTCATAACTTATTTCCTAAACATTTATTAAAGTTATTTGATAGATGCTCAAAGATAGGTACATCATATTTCTCTAACTCTAATAAAGGGAATATGTGTAACGCCGCAATTTGCCCCGCGCGCCTCTGTTGCTACAGCGGAGTCCCCCCATCACATGCTGTGGATGGGCAGCATGGTGCCATACAACCCGGCGGTGGCCAGCATGTTGATGGACCCCGGCGCCCAGACACCAGACAACGAGGCGCTGTTTCCCGGTGGCATCTCGCCCAACTACGACGTCGCTAGCGACGAGCGCCTTAGACTGGTTAGTGGCCCCGACTCCCCCTCCTCCTCTAGCGCCGATGGTCAGCTAGCCATGACCAGGACCGGATTTTTGTGGAACCGGGTGTCGGATCCTCAGATCCTCTCCCCCGATTTTCAAAGAGAGAACATAAAGAAGGTAGAGTTTATCCATTTTATCTTATTTTATTTATGTAACTTATCTTAGTTTGATCGTCAATCTAGAAAATATTTCCAATATAAGTTTAGTTTCCGTTTATTTTTATTTACTTTATATTTTCTCTTAATTTTAAAATCTCGTTTTTGTAAATTAAATTAAATTTTATATATTCAATAACGTATAACGTTGATGTATAGTAAGACAGTGATGAAACACTGTACAGTGATGAAGAGTAAGTGATAGTGAAGGAAGCCAACCTGAAAGGAGAGTTAGGAACAAACACACTTCTCTATTTCTTCCTACACTTTTACACTTCCCACTTCTTCAAACTCTCACAGTTACACAGCGTTTTGAATTTTCACAAATATTCCTTTGTCATACAAAGAGACAAACATAAAACACCCAAGAAAGTGTTTCTGCGCTGTCTTATTATACATTTCCAAGCCATCAGGCAATAATTCATTTTATAACTGTGATGAAAATAGCTTATTTAGACATTTTTTAACAAACGAATGAAATCTTATGTACTCTCTCTTTATAAAATTTAATCGATACATTCAAGGTCAAGATTGTTACCTTGTAATGTATTTATATTTACCATCCCAATGGTGATTTTCACCCTTTTTATATATAATTACTCTTGTGAGAGTGATGCCTTAGACCATATGGCCACCGAAGTGGGTGCTTGATATCATTAACTCTTAATTTATTTTCTAGTTAAATATATAATCTATAACTAGAGTTGTATATTCATACATTGCATCATAATTGCTCACTTTTCTTGCGTCTCGTGTTCAATAAATTAGTTCTTGTGGCACCAAAACTACACTTCTTTGTGGCACTTTAGTTTCTTTCTTTTTAGTACAGTGAAATCGACCTTAACGGACACCTCCGAATTTCGGATTCGTCTTTAAAACGGACAATTTGAATTTTTCCAGATAAAGAACATTTGTTCTTACAGTGAAACAACTTCACAATATCGGACTTTTTTCAATAACGGATTCGGACATCGCTAGAGACGCATACAAATCTATAAACAGCGGACAAAAATTGAAAACCCCGGTCCATTTATGATATTTGACTGAATGAATGTGAGGAACGCCATTTGTCTCGTTTGAAGTGTGAGCAGTCCAGACCTCCCCCTCCAGGGAAAGTTTCTAAAATAGCCTGATTACTAGTAATGACTAAGTTCGTACCTACCTCCCCTTCAGCGGGGGTTGTTCTACCAGTTTAGTCTTTGATCATGCATACATATATAGGCCATAACGTTCACATTTCATTTGCGTTTTGTTCTGTGTTTAATGCTATTTGTACAGTAGGTTACATACACTATTTAATCTCTTGTCATATGATAGGGGAAAAGTACCTCTTATGATCATCCAAAAAAAATCTAAATTGTGTTTTTGATGAATGCCGATGTGTTATGGCCCCTTGAACAGGAACAAGTGTTTTTTTGCGATTCTGTATCTCGACCTAGAGCCGATGGGGCTAAGACTCGGTATCTAGTGCTCTCATGGGGCTCTCCACAAGAGGTTTTGGAATTACCTCTAACCCAACATTTAAGGCTAGTTTTACTTATCTGTGCAAAAAAAGGAAACGATCATTTTTCTAGAAATCAGCCTTAAAAATTGTAAGTAAAATTTGTGTCTAGACACAGTTTATTATTACAAACAAAATGGCGCATCTTGTTTTCTTTTTTTAGTTAAAATGACTCCGAGGGTACTTTACTTAATCATATATCTGAAATTATGATATCACTACATTCACCTCTGACAAGATGTGTATTAATCACAACTTGTGAATGTGAGGAATGCCAGGCCTCTACCGTGGTTCGGATTCCACGTTAAACTATAGGTCCTCCATTTCATCTCACAATCACCCTACCATTACACATTAGCGTAAGTGCGTATAACCCGAACGGGTAGTAAGACGCCGTGATGATGATAATAATAATAATAATAATAATAATAATAATATCACTACAACTCTTTGAAACACAAGGTAACTTGGCCATATCACTGCAAAATTGTAGAACTAATAAAAATAAACTATTTGAAATATATATTTTTATAAACGCGATAGTTTCAAGCAATAGGTGTGGCCTGGGAGTTGATTGTTACGCTATTTGGTGGACAGAGTCCAGAGAGAGGTTTCTTTTTGTTCTGTAACAGTGTATATTATTTCATTTATGCCTTTTGTTGGAACTTGATGCTCATTTTCCCACTAAATTTCTACAACAGTGTATTTTAATTTGTTTCACGAGTTTTAAGTGTCTCCATTTTTTTGTAGGGGGGAGAAGTTCTTGGGGTGCATCGTACCATTTATTTTACACGTTACTTATTGATCTATTATTATTCCCCCTTTTTATGTCTTCCCTTATCTTAAGGTTTTTTTGTTGGTGTCTATATTTAACTAGCTAGTTAACTCTCTTTCTACTTCTCTTATTCTTTTCTATTTAATCTCTTTTCTCTTGCTCTTTCAATCTCTATTTCTCTCTTCCTTTCTTTGTTTCTATAACTTTCTCCCCCCTTTCCTAATTGTTATTTCCCCCCATCTTTGAATGTAAATGATGGTGCATTTACTGTCACACTCTTTAGCCCTACTCCGTAGATTGCTGTTAGATCAGTACTAAACATGTCAGTAAACCTCGCCGGTACCAAGAAGGAGCTCAGCGTGTCTCGTGTTGTGTCCCAGGAGATCAGCACCGACATGGTGGTGGAGGACTACAACTACTATCAGGAGGAGCCGAGTCAGTACATGACGAGCACCGCCACGCAAACCCAGGCGGGTCAGTCGGGGAACAGGAAGATCAAGGCGGTGAAGCACCCTGGGCTCAAACTCAAAACACCCATCACATACCAGAAGGACTGTGATCCACGCGTCATACCAATCATGAAGGACGGAATGGGTGAGTCATTAAATACATTGCGGTCGTGGAGGACGGAATGGGTGAGTCATTAAGTACATTATGGTCATGGAGGACGGAATGGGTGAGTCATTAAGTACATTATGGTCATGAAGGACGGAATGGGTGAGTCATTAAATACATTATGGTCGTGGAGGACGGAATGGGTGAGTCATTAAATACATTATGGTCGTGGAGGACGGAATGGGTGAGTCATTAAGTACATTATGGTCATGGAGGACGGAATGGGTGAGTCATTATGTACATTATGGTCATGAAGGACGGAATGGGTGACTCATTAAATACATTGTGGTCGTGGAGGACGGAATGGGTGAGTCATTAAATACATTGTGGTCATGGAGGACGGAATGGGTGAGTCATTAAATACATTGTGGTCATGGAGGACGGAATGGGTGAGTCATTAAGTACATTATGGTCATGGAGGACGGAATGGGTGAGTCATTAAATACATTGTGGTCGTGGAGGACGGAATGGGTGAGTCATTAAATACATTATGGTCGTGGAGGACGGAATGGGTGAGTCATTAAATAACATTGTGGTCATGGAGGACGGAATGGGTGAGTCATTAAGTACATTGTGGTCGTGGAGGACGGAATGGGTGAGTCATTAAATACATTGTGGTCATGGAGGACGGAATGGGTGAGTCATTAAATACATTGTGGTCGTGGAGGACGGAATGGGTGAGTCATTAAATACATTGTGGTCATGGAGGACGGAATGGGTGAGTCATTAAGTACATTATGGTCATGGAGGACGGAATGGGTGAGTCATTAAATACATTGTGGTCGTGGAGGACGGAATGGGTGAGTCATTAAATACATTATGGTCGTGGAGGACGGAATGGGTGAGTCATTAAATAGATACTAATAACTAGTATGTTTTACACCTACCGTAATATTTATTTAAATTATTAAAGTTTCAATTTTTAATAACCTAAATAAAGTTTATAATATAGTCATTTTATGTTGCTTGAAAATTTAGTAGGGACCCAAAGTCACTTTTTATTTAAATTAAATAGAAGATATTTCAATGTACTTTTCGTGTATTTGACGTTGTAGCGGTGTGCGCGCACTGTGGCGCTATCGGTGTGAAGCATGCCTTCTACACCAGGGAACGCAACTTCTGCAGTCAAAGGTGCGCTCGGGAGAATGCTGAGTTGCAGAAATATGCTTCGCAACACATGCCTGAGAATATTGTGAGTGATGGTTTTAACCCGAGGTTACTCTCTCTCTCATGGTTAAACCCTGGTCGGGTGTACTGAGGGTGGTTTTCCATGCTCCTTCCATGCAAATGTTGCTACAATTCCTCTTAAGTTCAACCTTCCTCATCCCTTACCCATTGGTGTAGTTAGTATGTAAGTGTATAACCCGAGGGGTAGTAAGACGCTGTGCTAACAAAAGCTTTGGCTAGGTTTCAGGAAAATGCAGTATATTTTATTTGTCATGTCTTTGAATATCAGGGGTGTGCGAGAGCGAGTTTTTTCATTCGAGACGAGAAAGGGAACGAGAATTTTAGAATCCTTTACTAAGGGATGAGAACAGGAACTAAAAATGTATAATTAATTATTTCTAATACTATCATAAAACACTGTGCCATGTTTAATTTGTTAAATGGATAACTAAGTGAGATATAAAATAAATCATCTAACCAAAATAACTTAGATAAATATTTATCACATATAAAATAATAATAGCAAACATAAAAGTGTGTTTAGCTACTACATGTTTTCTATATTCAAGAATGAAAGAACAATTCCTGAAATTTTTGAGATAAGAGCATCTCTGTCCCGACAATTGGGAGAATCTCAAAATCCGGAAATCCTGTCAACCTATCTTGTTACCCCCCTACATTGTCCGTTAATTTCTATGTGAAAAATCAATCAAAATGAACGTTATCAGCTGGGCCTGGTTTGATCTCGCCAGCAGGGAGACACGAGTAAGCCGGACCCTGGGGACATCACGATGAAAGAGCTGATGGGTTCGGAACCCATGGCCCCTCCGGAGCCCACCTTGCCACCCATTGTGTTCTGCCTGCCTCTCCCTGTGCTGGAGGACGACCCGCCCCTGACACCCCCCACGGGACGTAAGAACGTGGTACGACAGCCCTCCGACACTCACCACTGGAGCACAGAAGAAATGGCCCAGAGGGGTTTTGCTGCAGCACCTGTAGACTTCTTCAAGCATGTGAGTCACTTAATTCTCCCTGGCTCAGGTTGATGTACACACCTGGAATAATCATATATGTTTGCAATAATTCTCTGAATAAGAAGTAAAATAACATAAACTCTAATGTGTTAAGCTTTGAAAAAATATAAGCTTCGACTCCGTCTAGAAAAAAATTCCAACTTCAAAAATTATGAAACTTTGTCAATAAAAATATTGACAGTGAAAATACCCAATTTTTGGTAAATTGTCATTCTCGGTTGTATACATTAAAAAATAAGATTCGATGGAAAAAATCTGAAGTAAAGTAATTGAATTGTAATTTTTGATAGTAACTTTATTTGTATTAATATGATTAAATATTACAAACAGTTGTGCAATGTAATATTGTCGACCTCCGTGGTCTTGAGGTAAAGTGCTCGCCTCAGGAACTGATGTTTGTGGGTTCAAACCCAGCCGAGATCGACTGATATTTCTTGAGCAGTAAAGTTCCTTAGCACAACTTTCTTCGTTGGGGAAGTAAAGCCGTCGGTCCTGTGTCGATTGTAGAAGGTAAAAGAACCCAGTAAGGTATGTGAGAATACCTTTCCCGGAAAAATTAGTAGTCACTTTCGCTCTCGCACATAGAAATTCTTGTGTGCTAATATAATCAATTGGTTCAGAAAGTGCACGCTAAATACCTAAAATAAAATACTTCTCAAGTAAACACATTATAATTTTTTTTAAGCATAAAACAGCAAAGAAAAAATACTATACTTGGAGAATATTTCCTATATTAAATTCTCGTTCGCTCAAATTAAATATTAATATACATAACAGCTCAGAATGTCGGCTATTAAACATAAATTGAGCATTTTTTATGTACGCAATTTTATTGAGGAACTTTATAGTTGGTTTAGCTCTTAGTTGTTTTTTTAAACCATGTTTAAGTTTTGAAAATTGGCGCACCCCCTATTAAAAAACCTTTAATTTTTTTTCTCAGAGAGTCATCACAGGGCTGATGTGTGTTTTGTTTTGTCCAAGGCGCCCATGGCCTGCAACTGGGACGACCTCACCGTGGGCATGAAGGTGGAGGTAGAGAACACGGACAGAGACGATGATCGGGATTCCTTCTGGGTGGCCACAGTGCTCAGGATACAAGGTACCAACCTTTCATGCATATCGAGGATCACATTTGCAAGTAAATACAATTATATTTGATTTAGATTCACTCTACTATTTTTTTTTTTTTAATTGGGTTGAAGTCACTATTCTACAATTTTGAATCTTGGAAAAATGGTGAATCTCAAAATAAATATAAATGTAATAGAATTGCATCCATTACCGTTTCTGGCCTATGGCTTCGGTCATTTTTTTTTTATTCAAGCCATATATTTTCCACTACCGGCTTGCTAGGCCTCTCTTAACCTCATATGCCTTATAATATAACTTAAGACTAGGACGGACACAACATCCAGCCCCCCGGGTCGTTAATCCATCACTGTGAAAGGATAAACCTTCATTTCACCAATGATAAATTTTTCGGCCAAGCCGGGAATCGAACCTGGGACCCTTAGCTCAGTAGACAGACACGCTACCGACTGAGCTAAGGTGTCGGATTAAATATAATAGAATAATATGAATAAATGTTTAAAAAAATAAATTTTTATATTCCATTCACTATAACTTTGGTGTTAAATTAATAGTCTGGGGCCTTGTTGTTGAGTTTTCCTTTACTTTGGTTGGCTCTGACCCACCAATAGGCAGAATTAGAGCTTTAAAACACATTTCACTTGAAAAATTAAAGAAAAAAATAAGGATTTAAGTAGATCTGGGCCGATCAGCTATTTTGCCGATTAGTCCGATGCCGATCATTTGTTGCCGATTAGGCCGATCACCGATGCCGATTATTTTTGTTTTCAATTTTAATAAGTGTATAAAGTAAAATGACCCTTAAAGCAAAAAAAAGTTACTTTTACTAGTTTTATAATGTCCAATATAGTTTTGTTTTAATAACATTTAAATAGAAAATTTTAATATGAAAAGATTGTTTAATTATTATTTTATATTGTTATTGTTAGGACAAGTGAACCTGTCACTAAACAAAAACAAATCACAATAATGAATACCAAATATACCGGCACATGTTAGATAATTAAAATATGATTTCACATTTATGATTAAATAGGCCTGTTGACCCTTTCATTAGACAAAGACAAATCATAATCAGCAAATTTAATTTTAATGATAAAAAATAATCAAGGCACACATATTTTTGCACACAAGGAGAATAGGCCTACATCTATTTTGTTTTTAGATGAAATAGGAATTTTTACATCCAATGTCTATTAAAATATGGCTTCAATATTAAACAATTTTTAACAATCGTAATATTTTTGTGAATTGTGATTTAGATATATCATAACATAGGTTTTTGTGATTCTACAAAGCATTCCATCATAATTTAACTACTAAATATTAATATCGTATAGAAATAAGTGGTTTTTTAAAAAAAAGTATAATAAAAAGGCATCACCATTTTTAAACAGTAATCCGATCTTTTTATTAACAATTTAAATAATCTTAATGAAAAATAACATTGTTTTAACTACATTTAAATAAAAACTACCTTTAGAAAATCGAATGAACGGTGAACGGGTCAAAATGAACGGATCATTGAACTGAACCAGATACAATGAATCATTCATTTAAAAGACCGATTTTGCCCAACTCTACTTCAATATGATAAAAAATAAATAATAAAAAAAATAATGTGCAACGAAAGTTAATTTTCGTGTTTTTTTAAAGAAATACTTTAAAACTTATTTTAATTTACTTTTAACTATTAGAGAAAATGTAAAATTTAAATATTAATCTATATTAATTAAATTCATATTGAAATATGAGCGAAACAAATTCCCTGCCAATGGAAAGTTTTGTACTTGCATTAAAAGAAAAACGGTTTCCATTTAAAATAAAATGTGCACATGTGCAAGATTATTACGTCCGATGTTTCATTTTTTGGGCATATTTAACAAATCGAAATAAAACAACACCGATCTGCTAAGATTTTATTTTATGATTATTAGATTTGTTACTTGTGAGTATCTTTATTTCTAATAATGTGCATAAATTGGAAAAAGACCTATGGTAAATATATTTATTTTGATATATCTTGTTTGGAATGTTGGATGTGCTGTTTATTTCAAACCTAAGTCGCTAAGAACAAGCTAATTATTCAAAGATCACATACGAGAGAGCAGAGATAAAATATTATTTTTTTAGGACTTAAAATATACCCACACATTTTGAATAATCGGTATAAATAATCGGAGATTCAAACACCGATAATCGGAATCGCCGGTTATGCGATAATCGGCCGGTGATCAGATTAATAATCGGCATTGGCCCAGCCCTAGATTTAAGTCTCAAATCCTTTATTTCGAAGATCCTGCGTCTGACTACTCTTTTAAAGTGTATGCATATGTTTTAACTGCTAATATTCTAGGGATGGGAAATGTTCAATCCAAAGGAAGTGCACCTCCATTTGGTTTTGGTGAGAGAGTGTTTAGGGAAAAAAAAATTCATTAAAACCAACGGTGATCCAAACCCCGATCACTGCTGTCAGCAGTCCCAGTCTATTGCGAGAACAATGCATTACCCCGTGCGGACACCAAAATGAGTTTCATAAAATGTTAAATTCGGAATTGATTTTAAATAATTTTCCTCTAAAAAATTTTTTTGAATCGTTTCGATATATTTCCAGCTTAAGTTTTGGATTCGATTAGAGAATTTTTTTTCAAAACTAAGTATATTTGTTTTGATATCAAGGTATCCTGGTAGGTACTACTTGGGTTGGTAAGAGCGATAACATGACCTGGTTAATTTTGTCAACAGGGTACTATGCCCTCTTGAGGTACGAAGGGTTTGGCCAGCTCAACATCAAGGACTTCTGGGTCAACCTCTGCGCATCGTCTGTACACCCGGTGGGATGGTGCGCAATGCGTGGGAAGCCGCTCATACCACCCATAAGTGAGTTCTTGCAATTTAGTGAGTGATGTTTAAACGCTCACATGTTACTAGTGGTGTGCTAAAGTTCAACTTTGCTTCGAAAAAAAAATACTCTGACCTTGACAATTACAAAGATTCACCAATAAAAATATTTCGAGCCAAAATAGTCCATTCATGGTTAATTATCATCATTCCAAGTTATGTATGCTACAAATTAATATTCATTTGAGAAAATTTGAAGTAATTGAATTGTAATTTGTTATAATAACTTGGTTTATCAGATTGAAATTAAATATTACAAGCCATTGCTTAATAAAACTTTTTCTAAAATATCTTAGTGTATAAAGTAAAATAAATAGCCACAATATAGTTTTTCAATCATTTATAAAAAATAATTAAAGAAAAAAAAACTTTGATTTGGCTTTGAGAATATTTGAATTGAAAAAGTGGATTCTGCACACCCCTGGTGCTTTTAACTGACAGTCAACTGTTTTTGGTACCACCAACCACCAGTGTGTGTCTATATTGTGCTTAAGGTGGGTGTTGTTTGTCGGCAGATATCGTAAACAAGTACTCAAGGTTGGTGTTTGTCGGCAGGTATCGTAAACAAGTACTCAAGGTTGGTGTTTGTCGGCAGGTATCGTAAACAAGTACTCAGGGTGGGTGTTGTTTGTTGGCAGGTATCGTAAACAAGTACTCAGGGTGGGTGTTGTTTGTCGGCAGATATCGTAAACAAGTACTCAGGGTGGGTGTTGTTTGTCGGCAGGTATCGTAAACAAGTACTCAGTGTGGGTGTTGTTTGTCGGCAGGTATCGTAAACAAGTACTCAGGGTGGGTGTTATTTGTCGGCAGGTATCGTAAACAAGTACTCAGACTGGAAGAAGTTTCTCACTAAAAGACTGAACGGGGCCCGAACGTTGCCCACCTACTTTTACCAGAGCATAGAGAACAGCATGAAGTCGAGGTTCAGGTGAGAGACTCATCCAGGGACTGTCTAGATGTCCCCCTGACCCCCCCAGCATAACTTGAACATAAGTCAATAGCTTCTAATAACAAATGGCTAACCAAGAACAGAATAGCTGAAAGAAAACTATAACCTAATTTTATCGTACTTAATTATAGACAAACCTGCTTCGGTAGCTGCGTGGTCTAACACACTCCTCTAGTAGTAGATTTGACTACCAGGGAGATCGAGGTTCGAATCTCGGTCAGGTGTACTGAGGGTGGTTTTCCACACTCACGCAAATGGGGGTGCACTTCCTCAAACTATACCCTTCCTATTAGGGGTGGATGGGATCCCAAACCCTCGGGAAAATGTGAGGAATTTATCTATTCCCGAGAGTCAATGATACCGGTTTTATGATTGAATATGATGATAGTGATGCGTGCATGCCTTACTGTGCACTTGGTATCACATGACTATGATCTATTTCTTACTGAGGGATTACTTATTGATTATTTGTTTAAATTAGTAGATATTTAATGTTGTACATGATTTATTATATTAATTTCACTTTCAGTATTGTAAGCTTGATATTAAAATGATACAGTTTTTTGGTTAATTTACGAACTGACGCGAACAGCCTGAGCTAGTTCTTGTTACGGACTGAGATTTTCTCTAGGTTACCATAATTCTGTGTGATATCATGTTTTCTGTGTGGATTTATACGCACAAGCTGCTTATATATGACCTACCCCTTGTCACCAGTGTTAAAACTAACTAATAGGAAAACTCCTGGCAACCTGATGTTGTGGAGTCTAGCTTCCTATTGGGTAAAGGCAGCCAACTCATCCATCACCTGATTTCAAATAGAACGGAGAGAGTTTTTTTTAAAAGAAAGGAAGTTTTAAAACGTATTGTATTGAAATTAATTCTGAAAACGCCAGATCATCCATGGATGGAGTATTAAAAGGAAAATTTACATACAGTTCTTTAAAAAAAATACCCTTCATCCATGACTTTTTAAATATATGAGGGTCCAAAACAGTATCATTACATGTTTCAAACCTAGATAATCTTTAAGGGGTTTTAGACCTAAAGAATATTTAAAGTGTTTCAAACCTAAATAGCCTTTAAGAGGTGTTAAAATAGAAAACATAAGATTTTAGAGGACATTTAAGAAGGGTAAATTTTTATTATTTTACTTTGCACTCTTCCAAGTTAAATATAAAACACCATTTTCAAAAGAGACTAACTAATAAATATAATCTATCAAAATTAATTATTTGTTTTGTATTATTCATTATTTGATCAAAATTTAGCTATTTATTTCATTATATAACGCTATTCTCACACCCCTATTTATATTATGTTTTTATGATACATAATTTGTGTTATATTTAATAATGTCCAAGATTTAACAATTATTACCGCATTTGTATAAAAACAATATCTATTTTTAATCTAGAATTAATCTAAAGCATCAATTTTATAATTCCTCGTTCCTGTCCCGATATTTTGACTCATTTCCGTCCTGTTACTATCCCGATGTAAAATGTCATTCTAATCCATCCCTACTTTCTAGCCCTAAAACCATTAGCTTAATTAGTACATAAACGAATAACCCGAATGGGTAGTAAGGATTATCATATTATTGACTGGTATTGCAATAGTCGATACCATAGGTTAAAATCTCAATACCACTCTTTAGTATTCAACACTGTTAACTTCTCAAATGGGTTGGGGCTAGGGATGGACATAATCGTATTGAATGTTATTTCGTTGGGCTTTTTGATTAATTTCCCGATTACTTCACTACGATATTAATTATTTTCTTCATTTGTGATCAAATAAATACCACCAACAAAAAGTCTATCCAGAACCACTGAAAAACTGGGAGTCGTCTGGGATTCGGAAAGATACTCTGTGTGTGTGTGTGTGTGTGTGTGTGTGTGTGTGTGTGTGTGTGTGTGCGCGCGCGCGTGCGTGNGCGCGCGCGCGTACGTGAGAGAGATAGATATCACATCTTACTACCGGTTCGGGTTAAACGCTTATGTAATATTTATTGAAATTTGCTCAAATTTGGCATACTTGAAATATCTCTTGATTTATTTATTTCAAAATTCATCTAAAAGCTTACAATAATATGAATTTCTCTATAATTTATATTCACACCGTTGATTAAACGGGCCAAGAATGTAAATACAACTGTTTTTCCGTCACTTTGTCCAGTTTTCAAATATAACGGACTATACATCAAGTGAGATACCACAACTTTCATTTCAATGTTGTCAATAAGGTTGATTCTTTCGATACTGGTAAGAATCGAGGAATCACATTTGACATCCTTAATACCAAGATCATTGTCGTGTTATTAGCCCGGGCATGAGACTGGAAGTCGTGGACAAAGCCCGCATCTGTCAGATGAAGTTGGCCACGGTCCACAGGATACTGGGGAAGAGACTCAATCTCAAGTACTGGGACGACCGGGACAGTGGAGCGGGTAAGTGCTCAACGGTGAAACCACTAGAGGCATGTGCTCAACGGTGAAACTACTAGAGGCATGTGCTCAGCGGTGAAACCACTAGAGGCAAGGCATGTGCTCGACGGTGAAACCACTAGAGGCATGTGCTCGACGGTGAAACCACTAGGGGCATGTGCTCAGCGGGGAAACCACTAGGGGCATGTGCTCAGCGGTGAAACTACTAGAGGCATGTGCTCAACGGTGAAACCACTAGGGGCATGTGCTCGACGGTGAAACCACTAGGGGCATGTGCTCGACGGTGAAACCACTAGAGGCATGCAAAGTTGAAGTGGATATTATCATCTGTTTCCAGCCTAACTTCAGTAAAATGTCTACATCTCTTCCTCTTTCTTTAATACTTGCTGTTATTGGGGGTGGTCAGGCAGCAAATATTTGTATCGGGCGGGCATTTCATTTTGTAAACAACTTTGTCACAGGCGTATATAACTTCAAATTATAAGTTTAACAATCTAATTTAATTTTTTTTAAATTTAGAAACAACTTTTGTCATAGGCCTATTAAATTTCAAATTACAAGTTAAAACAATCACAAAATGGTCATTTCCTAATTAATGTTCATTCGATGTGTACTTTTCTCTTTATATCCTAACAAATCTGGCTAGTAATAATAAATTTAAAAAATATAAATAAAACTAATTTCATTTAAGTTTTCGCAAGCATAGGGCCTAAAAATCTCAATGTGGAAATGTTGAATTTGTTATGTTGTTGGAATTTACAGAAAATTAAATTTTAGGAATCTTGATTTCGCTAAGTTGTCGACTTGTAACCTATGAGAAACGTTATTGTAGTTTTGTTGGAAGCAAACATAATAATTTACGAATTAATAAAAAATAAGACTTGTTTAAAATTAGTTGAATTGAAATACTTCAACTATGAATATTAGTTAAACACGATTTTTTTCAAAGTTTAAATTAGAAGTTAGTGCTAACATATACTTATATATGCTATATACTTACCAAGTTCTTGAGATGCTCGATCGAAATATGGGCATTAAAAATACTCGACCGACATTCTGGGATTTTTAGATGCCCAATTTATTGCCCGAAATTTCGGGTGTCCGACCACCCCTAGCTGTTATCTGGTCCTCCCATCTCTTTCTTGGTATCACTTGCAGTCTTTTTAGATTTTTTTTTCTTTTTTCAAAGTCACTTTGAAGCTGATATTTGTTTTGAAGCCAAGTCGAAGTTCTCACACACTTAGTATAATTTATGGTTGTGATTAAAGACCACACTGAGGTTTTATAAAGATCATTTTTAGATGAAAAGTGAGAACATAAGCCTTCTTTAAAAAAATCCATTCTCAAACAATATATATATTTATTATTATTCTCTAATTGGCTCATCTTGAACTTGTTGATGCGCAGGTTTTTGGGCCCACGAGGACTCGCCTGTGATCCACCCGGTGGGCTGGTCCCAGCGAGTGGGCCATGAAATTTGCGCCCCTCCCGAGTACCTGATGCGTGTGGAACATGGAGAAGTTCTCCCTGAAGATGCCCCCGACGACTTGTTTTTGCACCCCCCGGAGGTGGACCTGCAACCGGGGGACCTTCATGAGGGCATGAAGCTGGAGGCCGTGGACCCCCTCAATCCCTCCTCCATCTGCGTCGCTACCATTGTCAAGGTCAGGATTTATATTATCCCTTTCATTGCTCTAGTTCTTGTGTTGCCCAATAGATAGGGTGGTAGTTGTTAGGTTCATATTTATATGCTATACATGACAGTTATCATAGGTTTTTTTTCTCTTAGCATTAATTAATTGAATTACAGTTGTAAGAAGGTACAGGAAAGGTGAATGGAAACATATACAGTGGAAACTGACTAATTCGATCTTCAAAAATTCAAAATCGTCTTTGATTCAAATTATTCGCCCGGTCCTGTGAATTTTATATTAAAACAATGAAAAAAATCAAGGATAGTTCGAAATTGGTTTTGGTTAATTCAAACCTTTCTAAGTGGTCATGTATGTGCAGTATTGTTTTCCTATTTGTAGTTGCGCTGCTGTGTTGGTCTATTTTTGGAAATGGCCCCCCCCCCCTTGCTCACCTATAGTCTTTGTTTACACGCACAGTTCTGTACTCCGTTAGTCAAGGTCGAACTTCTCGAGCGGTTATGTGTGCTGTTCTTAGTGATTAGGTCGTAGTGATATTCTTGTGACGTGTGAGTTTATTTTGTTTTGTTGTTTAGTTTTGTTTAGTATATACTGTACTAGTGTGTGTGTGTGTGTGTGTGTGTGTGTGTGTGTGTGTG
>CABFWO010002228.1:36794-59495 GCA_902155825.1 Timema genevievae
GTGCGTGCGTGTGTATATATATATATATATATATAGTGATGTCACTGTCCAAGTTACAGTCCTATGAATCTTTAACTTTGGCCAAAAAAGTGGTGGTGATAAAGGAAGTGGAAAAGGGAATTCCTTTTAAGAAACTTATTTAGTTTAAATTTTTTCCTGGTCCTTTCAAGTTCGAATTATCCAGGTTCCACTGTATATATGCCTTTTACAACAAAATGGAGATCAAAGTTCACACTTTACATAGCTGCCATTGGACAAAGAGGTTATGGCTGGCTCTTGAAGAAAATCAAATATTATTTGAACGATATTTACATGGTTGCGTGTTTAGAAGACACAAAGAGCGTCTTTTAGTTACGAAGTAGTTTTCTTCCGTGATTGACTGATAATTAGCGACATTTGATCTAGATGTTACGTTAAGCCATTAATAAGATGATAATAGTTTTGAACATTGCACTTGAAACGTTGTCGGATCACAGATATCCTGAACGGATTCTCGACTTGGAAGGGTCCACCCCTGATAATAACAGCTTGTATGTTATCTCCCAGGTTCTACTTGACGGTTACTTCATGGTCTCCATGGACCCCTATGACGTGCAGGAGGGCCCCAACAACGAGGGGCCCAACGGTAACTTTTGCTACCACATCAGCTCGCCGTACATCTTCCCCGCCGGCTTCTGCCGTACGAACAGCATCTCCCTGACAGCACCGCACGGTTACAAGGACAGCGAATTCGACTGGGATCAATTTCTTGCCGAGACTCACCACAGGACCGTACCTGTCAGACTCTTCATCAGGGTGAGTCTTGTCCAGTGGCATCAGAGCGTGCTTACTAAGGTGTGAAGCTTCGAGATAGATACCAACTTTCACTTCACCTTTACAAACATCTTAAATTAAATCTAACGTTTATGTTAAATTTTGGTCATTTTGGGCTGTTTTATGTTTTGCAGATTAATGTTAATTTGCAAAATAATATAAAATAATTAAATTACATTTTTTGAATTTATCGAATTAGGATAATATAGGTTAATAAAGTCCATTCACAACCTTAATTTGCTTGGATGACAACTCAAAAAGTTACTAGAAATAGTCCCTAATGTACCCCTACATCAACAGCAGACATCTGGCACTTTGTAACCTGTAATGAAAACATATGAATTTGATAGTTAATCACAGTAATTTAGGCCAATATTATTTATATTTATTTGAAGTCAGACACAAAGTTTATTTATCGTTTTATTCCACTTAAAAAAAATTATTATTCACAGCACTTTCACAAAAGGTCCAACAAATATTGCTTCAAAATGGCGACCGACGAATTTAAACCATGTGATTAAACTTGACGGAAACAAATTCTTTACAATGATGCACTCACGCGGTGGATGAAACTATTTTATTGAATTAAATATTTCAAAATATGATAAAATAATTTATTATATATACAAAAATGACAAGTATTTTCTCTTTTCCAAGTAAATACGATGCCTGTAATAAATAGTATTAATGTATGCACTATATTACACATCATAGATAACATTCCAAAACGAAGAATTAGCACTTTTAATTATATTTAAAATACCAGCATTGTTTTGGATTGAGTAAACAGAAGTTATTAAAAGTAATCAAATTGTATGAGAAAACATATGTTTACGTTATTTTAAATGTAAAATATAACACGTAATTAGAACACTTAACATTTATTACAAAACAGTGATTTTTTACAAGTGTTGCCAACACAAAACCTAAAAATACGATTTTTCAACTGTCATTCAGGTAGAAACCTACCGTGAACAGACTTTATGTGCAATAGAACAGTTTGTAAATTATGTTTACTGGCTACAATTAAGTTATATCATACATGTACGTCCTCCATGGTTCAGATAGATACCAAACTGAATATTGTTTAGTTAAAATGTTTAAAATATTTTATGTTTAAATGTTATCACATATTCATCATCATTTGTTTCCAGCCTTTGGCCAGATCACTTTAGTAATTATGCCTCCATTTTACGCTATCCTTCCACCATTCTTCCTTCTTTAATTACTTCCATTGTTCTCTCACTTGCACACTTTCTGTTATCTACTCCTCCCTTCTCTTTCTTGGCCTCCCCTGTGAAATTATATGTATTTTTAATTGAGTCCAATTAAAAAAAAAAGGTCAGTAAACCGTGTCCAAATAATGACGAGAGTCGCAAATTTCTACGATCAGGTCGAATAACGGATCAATGATCACTTCTTAAAAGATTTATCCAAATGTTTGACTTTTGTATTCAAGTTTTGAATTAGATTCTTTCAAATATTATTATTTGAAATTTTGATTCCATTATAAATCTTAATAATATTCAGATATTCAGATTTGTATTTGAAATTTCTAAAGCTTTGTACTGGCCTATTGTTATTAAAACATTGAACACCTAACACAGTGTGTGTGTGGTGTACCCCGACAGGATATTCCCATGCACCACCTGGTGGAAGGGATGCACCTTGAGGCAGCTGAAGTTATGGATCCCCATAAGGTGTGTGTGGCGACGGTGAAAAGGATCGTCACTCGTCTGGTCAGGGTTCACTTTGACGGTTGGGAGGAAGAGTTTGATCAGTGGATGGACCTCGAGTGTCCAGACATCTTCCCCGTAGGCTGGTGCCACCTGGTGGGGCACAAGCTGGAGCCCCCGAGGCCCGAACCTGTCGCCACTGCCACAGGTATGCACTTTGGATGGTTAGCTCACTTCCAATTCTTGTTCGACCGCTGCCGGTGTAGTGGAGTCATTTTATCCATAATCAGAGGCTTCCGTTTATTAGTAACACACTTTTCAAATGTTCGAGGGCCGCATAGTCCAAGGTGTCACTCTCGTAAAAGACTGGACAGCCGATGACAAGGAGATCGGGGCTCGAGTCCTATTCGGATGTATTGTGGGTGGTTTCTTCTGGATGTTTATCCACTCTCCTGCCACGCAAATGTGGGTACACTTCCTCTACATTCAACCTTCCTTATCCTTGACACATTATCTTAATTAGTAAATATGTGAATTGCCCTAAAGAGTAGTGAGTAGGAGTTGTTGAGTCTAGTTTTAGTATCTGCTCGAGTTCTACTCAGTTTTTAAAAAGTTTGAAAAATTTAAGTACCTGTGTAATTTTCAGTCTCTTTCTTTGAAAATTTTTGGTTTATTTAATTTTATGATTTGGTTTATAGCTAATAAAGTCTCTCAATTATTTTCTTTTGTCTAGTTTAAAAAAATACACAATTATATTAACTTTATTTGAAAATTTGAATTTTTGTGATTATAAATTTTTTCACAAATACAATTAATTTATAAAAAAATATATATTTGTACATGTTTATGGTTTATGCATAGATCTATTACAGAAATTAAATTTGAAATATTTCTTGTACAAATATTGTTCTATGTGTACAACTCGACTCGAAGTAAAAAATGTTAAATTGCTAAATAACGTTTAAAAACATCCTCTGTGAGTTTGTGTAGGAGGTAACAAGGGTCCTCGGACGTGGAAGAAGAAACCTCGGCGCCGGCAGAAGAAGGGCAACAAGGGTTCACCGACAAGTGTTACCAACACAGCCAAGAAGTGCCCCACCGTGTCTCCGCCATCAGCCGCCTCAACCAGGATCCTCATTGAGGCCAACTGTGGCCCTCTGTTTGGAGGTTTGTGTGAACGTGAAACTTCATTTAGATACCTCTAAAATTGTCTCTTTTGAATCTTTGCTCACGACTCGAATCAAATGGCTTATGATTTAAATTTTGTTACTATAGTCAAATCAAAATTTGATTTTGTATGGTGAAAATCAGGCACAAAGCCAGAAAAAAAAAATTTTTACAGAAAACTTAACAAATTTGCTATAAAAAAAATACATTTATAATTGATCAATAATTTTATTATATTTTAAATGTGTATACATCACATTACTCTAAAAATATACTAAATGTCAGCTTCGTTAAATAAATATTTATTGAGAGCAGTTTTTTTTATTACTTATTTTTGAGGTACATCAGTTCCCTTCTTCAGCGGAAGAGAGTAAAACATGGACTAAATTGACTTTAATTCAATGTTTAGTTAGATTTTTAAAATAAAAAACCTAAACAAATAAATACCATACAAACCAGTCAAACTCTGATCTGTTAAAATAATATCCAAACATTTAAATGAGAACTCAATTTATTATTGGTTGGATTCCGATTCAAAGTTTCTCGCAAGCCCAAATTTTGAATTAAATTTCACTTAGTACAATTTCTTACTGCTTTCTAAAATGACACTCAAAATGTATATCATTTTTGTCGAAGTGTTTGAAGCTTCGAAAACTTCAGCTTCAACTCCGATTGGAAAGTAAAATTCCTGATTCGACACTAACGAATCTTTGCTGATAAGAATAATTGAACTTAGAGTAATTTAGCTCTCAATATATTTTATTGGTGAAGCGGGAACAGTTTTTGAAGCTGATATTTTTTATTCAAATCAAAGTCGAAGCTGATGTTGGGGTATTCCCTTGCATTGTGTCTCTGGAACGGTTTGAATTGCCGTCACTGTTTCCGTTTTGTCTGCCCGGCAGGTGACACTATGTCTGTGGGATCGTCTTGTGGAGGGCGCGACTCCGTCATGTCGCAAGAGTCCTCGGGTCCGGATCAACCCATGCCCATCACTCCAGAGCCTGTTGCCCCTCTGCAACCTGTGATGCAACCCCCAATTCCTTGGGAAAGACCTGTCTCTTCATACATTAGTGTAAGTGCCGGTGGTAATAGGAACACTAAGAGTGAATTACACTTTGAAATCTTCAAAATTAGGAGACATATGCGAAGCGGGTTTTTGGGTTTGGATCGAAGCAAATATTATTCTCAAATTTCGAATAACTATCAAAATCAAATTGTAGTTAGATATGCTATCATGTTATGTCAAATAAACAAAGGTCAAATGGCTATATTAGGATAGAAGTTAAAGACCAACACTCTCACCAGAAAACTGTAGACCTCAAAGTTCACAACTAAAACACATAATTAGGTAGTTTTCTTGGTACATCAGTCTCTTCTTGAGCAGAAGAGAGTAAAACACAGACTGGACTATGGCAGCTTGGAGAGAGGTAGATCATGATCATGTTATAAATTATTTTGTAAGTGTTAGTGTAATTTTGATGTCTTAGACACATGAGTATCAAAACACTTTTTAATTTCTATTTTTTTATTACATTTCTATTTGAGTGTAGTTGATATTTTTAAATTATGTTTTGTTTTATTTCAAATTTTAAAAAAAACCATATTTCCATTTTTAAGCCTCCTCCGCCCGCCCCCCCCCCTCCCCCCCAAAAGTATTTCCTATTTATATCTCCTGCTCGCACGAACGTTGCAGTCAAACTTGCCGTTAAAACCTGAAAACTCGCAGTCAGTGCCACTACGCACTACTCAGGGGGTACATTCGGTGGGTTACACACCAGAATCCTCAGATCTTGAATATCCTGAAGAATTAAAAGGATCATAGGATGCCATGTTTGTATAAAATAAAGACCCGCCTCGGTGGCGTAGTTAGCTAACGCGCTAGTCGTATTGAGCACGACTGCCGAGGACAAGGAGATTGAGGTTCGAATCTCGGTCGAGTGAACTGGGGGTGGTTTTTCCTAAATGGTTTTCCACTATCTCCACGCAAATGCGGGTTCACTTCCCCTATATTCAACCTTCCCAATTCCTAACCCATTAGCATAATTAGTACTTAAGCGTATAACTCGAACGGGTAGTAAGACGCGGTACTAAATTAATTAATTATAAAATAAAGTCCCCAGAAGGCTGTATTTAGCAAATGATTAAAGAGCAAACTGTAAGATTCTGGGTTCAGCAAAATGCAGCTGTGGTTGTGTTCCCGCAGTCCCCCGCCACAAGCGGGAAACTCATCCCGCGGCTCATCGACTCGTCAGGCCACACCGGGGAGTTGGGCGAGCTGATTCCAGCCGACTGGAATGTGTTTGATGTAGCGCAGTTCCTCAGAGTCAACGATTGCGCAGCCTACTGCGACAATTTCAACAGAAAGGTCTGATTATATTATTTTATATCTAAATGTGTACATTACGATATTATCCACTCAGGCTATTTGCTGATGGGTAAGGGATAAGGAAGGATGAATTTTGAGTAAATGTACCCGCATTTGAGTGGAAATGGGATTTGAAACCTGAACTCGGACTTTAATAAGCTTTTTTAGGCCAATTACTCACTGATGTCATTCTTTAAGCAAATATGCCACTCTTAATATCCCTATTTTAGTTAATAAGGCATTGTTAACTTAAATTTTTCTCTAAATATTACAGTTCTATTTTTAACTTTTATTTTTTAATACATGCTAACTCAAGTTTGAAAGTAACCTTATCTTTCTCCACTTAAAACATCGCCCCCACCAATTAATAATGATTATTGTTGGCACCTAAAATCCTATGTCACTCTTCTCCGACTTATTTTAAATCACCTTCAGTGTTTCCTCCGCTATTTTCACTTGCGGTAGTTGAAATCTCCCCTCATGGGGAGCTGAGTAGGCCAGCCCCAAATATTTCAGAGCCACAACTGGTGGATCAAAGCTCTTTACTTGATTGTCAGTAGACAGGGGAAAGGGGGTGTAGCTCTTTTTCACAAACAAGCCATCCTACCCCTGCCAAAACGTGGCCAGGTACACTTCTCTAGCCATCTGCACAAAGGGGCCACTGCCTCTATAGAGTTTTAGTCCCAAACAAAGTCTTAGTAATAGAATATTTAAAATAAACAAATCACTCTCGCATAAACTGCATGGGTAAAATTGCTGTAGGTGATCTGGCGGTCTAGGGGGGTAAGGTGTCAGACTTCTGTGCTGGGGGTCCGGAGTTCAATCCTCGGTCCCAGCACAGATTTATCTGATTGCCAAACCCTTCCTTCACCTCTGACAAGATGTGTATTACACAACTTGTGAATGTGAGGAATGCCAGGGCTCCACCGTGGTTCGGATTCCACGTTAAACTGTAGGTCCTCCATTTCATCTCACAAATCACCCTACCATTACACATTAGTGTAAGTGTGTGTAACCCGGACGGGTAGTAAGACGCGGTGCTAATAATAATAATAATAATAATAATAATTTAAAAAATTGCTGCAGAACTCCAAATCCTGACCTACTCTCATCGTGAAAGATAATAAGGTCCTAATTTGCGCTACTTTTGAGACAGAAAACAATTGTGACACTAGATTATTATTAATCCATTCAAAATGTCCTACCTACCAGGTGTGTCTTGTATCTACAGGTTTTGTAGTTAATAATTAGGTTCTTGATCAAATACTTGTAACTCATTGTGAGCTTAGTTGTAGGGCCCTGCCAGTAACAAGGCGAGGTGGTGGTGATTCACTCGGGACGGATCCTGAGTTCCTGATTAAACCTGGATTTGCACTAGTTCTCCGCGTGGTTGACTGTAGCACGCACACTTATGTGTGTTACTCTTTTCCCAATTAGTAACGACGACTCTCGCCAATTTTGCTCGACCAAACTAAGTTGTCGCTGATAAATAACACTTTTTTTTATGAAGGCTTTTTTAAATTAAGATAAAAGTAATCTGAATTACTCTACACACTAAAACACTTTAGAAACTAAATAAGTGACGGGAAAGAAACCGGCCGGCGAATTTTATCAACCGCCTTACCCGCCCGGCTTTTCGCCAGACTATGGCGTTGTAAGGGGTTAACGAGGGGAGGAACTGCGCAACCTTGATCAAGATTCACGAAAGTCCTCACAGAGGGCAGCAGCATCCGAGAACATATATAAACAAACCCTGACACTTCTACATTTTATGACTCCCCTAACTTCAATATCCTCTCTTGCTCTTTATTCATTTCTTTCCTTCTCTCCTTTACTATACCAGTTCATACACTCCATTTTCAGTGGTTTGTACAGAATCTACAGACCAAAACAAATTAAATAAATACATTGTCATGTCATTCCGAGTGTCAGCCCTTTTGTATGTTTTTTAAACATGATGGGCAAATATATTTCAAAGGGTATGGTTTGGTTTTGATTTGGTTAAACCTATTCTATTAATATTAAAATTCATTATGATTTAAGGCTATGCTAAGCCCACTTTTTCCATTTCGAAGCAAATTCGATTCAAATATATAAAATATTTTTGAAGCCAAATTTAAGTTCTAATATTTTTGTTGTTTTATGCTTGAAAAAATAATATATTGTGTATATTAACACATTAAACTAATTGAGCTAAAATGGATGAGAAAGGAATAATATTAGAGGAAATATACCCACATTTGCACGTTGAGAGTGTGTTAAACAATTTAGGGAAACCTCCGTCAGTATACCCGACAGAGAATGATTGACCCTTATTGCCCCGTCACTCTCAGTCCAGCCTGACACAAGAGTGACACGTTAGACCAGGCAGGTTCTGGACACAAACTAATTATTGATCAAATCCCGCTAATATTTTTTTTCCTCCGTTTGTTGGGTTTTACAGAAGATTGACGGCAAGTCGCTGCTGAATTTGATGGAGGACGACATATTTGAGCTGACGGGTGGTAAGGTGGGGCCCTCGCTCAAGATCCACGACCTCATCCAGCAGCTCAAGGCCCGAGTGAACCCCTCACAGTCCCGCTTCAAAGGGGGGATCAGCAAGAAGATGTTCTAGTGACGCCTATTCATTCACTTAAGTTCGACGTTCGTCGGTTTATTTATTACCCATGGGTGGGGAGGAGTACACTAGTCTCGTCTGGTGAGCGGGGATCGCACCTCACCAAACTCGTTGGGCACTATTCACGCAATACCTTAAGATCTGTTTATGATATTTTCTGTTCATAAAGCGTGCGTACTTCACGTTTCATCTTAGATGTGTCAGTTTTCTTTATTCGTACATTAATTATTATTTTTTTTAGCATCGTGTCTCACCGCCTCTTCAGACCACACAGTCGGTCGTATATTAATGAAGTGTCTCACGTTCAAGATCCTGCTGTTGAATTGTCGCGCCAAGTAGTGGTTCACCATTGTGATAACGATAATCTGGAATAATTGGTGCCATCCATGGTTTTTGCTTGTAGCGCGACGAGATGATAATATTGCAGATACGAGACTTGGATAATTCTTTACCCTTTTAAATGTGTGGGTTTGATTCTAGTGAGTATTATGTTTTTAACTAAACGAGTTTGACTGTGCTCCAATATTTTCCTAATTTTGTATTTGTATTTTTGTACCACCTCTGTTAATGTTTGTGAATCCAAACAAATAGTGTTGCCTATGTCGATGTTTCATAATATTTTTTTTATAATTTCTGATGGGCGAAATAACCAAGTCCCACTTAGATCTTATAAAGTCCCTAATATTATATGTATATTATTATAAAAGCGATAATATTACGTACCTCAAAGAGTGACGCCATGTTTTAATTAGAGACTTAAATCTAGAAAGAAAACTTCTCTTTGTTTTGTCAGACTAAATGCATATATGGGGAAAAAGTTGAAGGAAAGAATAGTAGAAACTAATATAAATATTAACTGAGAAGATTTGTAATAGTGCAACCTTTTTTCTTACTGATGGCATTTAAAATCATTAAACTCTAGTTCCCCCCCATTTGACCATGATAAATCTTCTTTCAAAGGTGTAATAAAGTATTCGTGTTCGAAAACAATAAGCATTAAGTTAACTGCTTGCAAAAGGTGTTAGTTATATTCTGTAATTAATTTCACCCAACTATACGCCCAAAGAGTTAAATAAGGAATTAACAAAAAAAAACTAAGCCATTGTTTTTTTTTCCTCTAGTAGAAAAAACAACTCAAGTGCCATGTGATCCAATAATACAGTGTCGCATACACCAGGAAATGTAATACTCGCTGGCGAGATATTAATTGAACTGCTGAGTGCAAATAGACTCTCGCTTATTTTTTTATTCTACAGATTTTGAAGTATTTAGAAGTAGTTACAAAATTTCCATAATCATTCATATCATCTTTACTCGACCTTAAAAACTTCCATCTGTCCTATAAACGGCTGTGTGAAGTCTTTATCCCTGAAAGACGTTACCCAGAACTAATCTAGATATTTATTATTGTATCCAAATAAATATGATCAACATCTAGCCATGAACGAGTCATTTTTGCTATCGATTCACATTTTCAACAAAACACGTGATTGGAACTGTAAGGTGACAACTGCATAGGTCACTCGGCATCTGTAGAAACAATTTCGGCTTTATCCGTGCTTCTCCTGAAAAAAACTGCTCGGAAGAACCGATAATATTTCGAAACTGACTTAATCGATGTGAATGCGACTACACAGTTGTATACAAGCAGACAGCTGAATCTACTGTAGGGAATCGATTTGAAATAACCCGTTAAACAAAAAGCGCATGTATCATTTTTTTGTTCTGTGTTGATTTGTTTCATAACATAATAATAAAAATATACACTGTGATTTGTGATAGTAATCTAACAGCTCATATCAACTGCTTCCGGCCAGTTGCCGAGTCAATTTGCTTCAATTCCCCGCTCGCACACTTGCTGGTATCTGCTCCAAACTTCATTCTTTATTCTGTTTCTCCTGATGACATCTCGCTCACTCTCCTTAGCCTCCACTTTCCTCGTCTCTGTTACATCCACTGTCCATGTGTGACAATGGGTACAAAGTACGCCCAAATACCACCTCCTTACACACCTATAGAAACACTCCTCGTCCTCTCTGTATCTAAACTTTTTTTTAGCTCTTTTGTATTGTTTTTATTACAAGAGAAAAGTTTTTGCTAAAAGTGAGGAAAAGCTTTCTTAACTAAGAAAAAAGACTTCACACAGGTCTATAATTCGATGCCTCCCCCCCCAATGATAATTGATTTGTCAACTAGAGTTTCAGTGCCATTGATATGAGTGATTATGCTGTGTTAGTGTGTGTTTGACAATATAGTGATGCTGGAGATGGTCTTGGTTGGGATTGGCTCATGCAAGACGGAGATAACTCAGTGAACGTGTGTAGTATTATGTATCCATTTTTTGCCTGAATAATTATTTTATAACTTGTGATATGGTAACTGAACTTTAGTATAGTTTAGAACAGGGGTTTCTAACCTAATAGTGTCCAACGGCCACGATTGAATCTACGAGCCCAGCATCATAATCATCTAATTTTTGTCAAGCTATGACAAAATGAGAACAGGTTTTTAATCGTAAATGAAATAAGCGGTAATTTAAACATGTTTGATTACATATTAAACGAACTTTCCGACTAAAATATACGATCTTCAATATTTCTCTCTAATACAGCGGAGGATTTTAGGCAATAAATTAAACATGAACATGAGTTTGAACTTTCATAGAATTTTCCCACGCTAGTCGAACCGTTTCATTTCTTGGCTAAAAACATTAATTATACTTAAGTAGGTTACGTTTCCAATAAACTTTCTGGTCTGCAAAAAAATAAAGGGCATAGCGGGGCCCGCCAGTTGGAAACCCCTGGTATAGGACATACATTATTTTTAATAAAGTATTAATTATCCACTTCAAAATCCATTTAAAATTACATTAAATGTAGCCTATTTTTAAATTTGAGGTTTTTCATTAGTTTCATTACAAAATTTGACTTTATTTTAAAATAAAAATTATACTTAAAAACCCCATTAGTATTGTGTTTAAAAATTGTTTGTTTCTGTCTTAAATTTGGTGAAATAAAATCGTCAGTTAAATTACCAGGAAATGTATTCATTTTACTGTAGAAAAGGTGTTTTTTTTTAAATTTTAACAAAACATGTTAATGACTGATAATTAAATACTCTGAAATTATTAAAAACTATTTTTGACTTGGCATTTGATATTTTAACCGAGTAATGGTTTGATATATATGTATATATTTTTTTAAGTTTAAAACTGCTATACATTTTTAATTTAATTAATATTATGATTATTTTCTGTCTTTCACCCCCCCTCCCCCCACCCCCATTGATCTAGTTTAGTAAACTTGTAAAATGTTGGGGTGTGCAAAGCTTCGAAACTTTGACTTGTCTTTGAACCAAACATAAGCTTCATCTTAACTCTGGAAAAAATCCTTGTTTCGACATTTACGAAGCTTCACCAATAAAAATATTGCCTGCCAAAATACTCAACTATTTCTGTTTTTTGAGCTGTTATGTACATTACAAATCAAAATTCAAATTGAAAAATTTGAAGTAAACTTATTGTAAGCTGTGATAATAACTTGTTTTCCAAGCAATAAACACTAACAAAAAATATTCTAACTTTGATTTGGCTTCAAGAATATTTCATATATTTTATTTATTTATTTATTTAGCACCGTGTACTTACTACCCGTTCAGGTTACATGCTTAGTACTAATTACGCTAATGGGTTATGAATTGGGAAGGTTGAGTTTAGAGGAAGTGACCCAGCATTTGAGTGGAGGGAGAGTGGAAAAGCATTTATGAGTGAAAAAAAATTCACCCAACCGAGATTCAAACCTTAATTTCCCCAGCCTCGGCAGTTTAGTGCATTAGCTAATTACGCCATCGAGGCGGGGTTATTTCATATATTCAATTCAAGTTCGCTTCGAATTGATAAAGTGGTTTTGGCACACCCCAATGAAAGATCCTTATGAGTTTATCTTTTAATAAATTATGTTTAACCCATTCATTTGTTTCTTTGTCCACACATTAAAACATTATTAAAGAATGTTAAATAAACTATCAAGCCTCTGAGAGCTGTCCAGTTATATTACTATTTTAACTATAAAATACTTGTATTTTTTTTCCTCGTTAAAATGTATTTTAAAAAAACTCGTCTGATTTTAACTTTGTGTTATGTCTGTAAGCCCTATTCAACAAGCTTTCAAATACTCTCTGGCTTGTGTTCTATTTTCTACTTTTAATATCGAAATGTTTTTGGAAAAATATATCATTAAATTGAATTAAATGAGTCTTTTAATGGAAGGGACTTCATCAGGATATGGTTTGTATTTTGTTTGAAATTTTCACATGCTGTTTATAGAACATATCTTATGTATGACTGGTCAAATGGGGACAGAGTGGGAGAGAACATATCACAGGTACAGTTGTAACAAGCTCTGCTTACCCTGGCAACACTCCACTACACTGCTATGTATGACTGGTCAAATGGGGACAGAGTGGGAGAGAACATATCACAGGTACAGTTGTAACAAGCTCTGCTTACCCTGGCAACACTCCACTACATTGCTATGTATGACTGGTCAAATGGGGACAGAGTAGGAGAGAACATATCACAGGTACAGTTGTAACAAGCTCTGATTACCCTGGCAACACTCCACTACACTGCTATGTATGACTGGTCAAAATGGGAAGAGAACATGTCACAGGCCCATGTTTGATTTTTAATATGCATGAAACCTTTGTCGATTTATGGACCAGTGGCAGACATTTTTAATTCAATTTCGAGATAGCTTGAACTAAAGAAATATGTATTGTTAAACAACACATCTATTTAAATAGAAATCAAATTAACAATTAAAACATTCTTGTCATTTATAATAGTATTAATATATTTACAATGAAAAAAGCATATTCCAAGTACATTAAGTGACCAACATTCATACAAGGGTAAGGATAACCAGTGAGTCATCCTTTACAAGCCACAATACGAAATAATGTTATGAAAAACGCTCGAATTCACAGACATTCATTTGTCAAATTCAAACCAAGCGTATATAATAGGCTCCATCTTAAAATTTGAATAATCTCAGACCTATAATGCTCGATCATTCATTCTTTGTCATGTGTAAACTAGCTGTTCTTGCCATATTTCACCACATCACTCTTTCTTTACACATTCCTTCATATAATATGTGGGATGGACAACTTACAAAAACTTAATCAAATTAATGAATTCAGTCTTGGTTGCAACGGTGTCTTAGGGTATTATTTTAACTTATGTCGCTATACATGTGTGTTGCTGAAATCATGACTTAAAGTGTAATTTGACCGGAACAGTACTGAATTAGCTTAGCGTGAAATATGCTGGTGCATCAACTTGATTACTGTAGCTGCGTATCGACATCAACTGTGGCCGGGTCGCTTTGGTAAAGTTCCTCCATTTTTTTCTGTCCTTAATTCTGTTTCTCCATGGCCTCCACTTTCCTTGTCTCTGTTATATTCACTGTCCATGTTTCTGCTGCATGTGTGACCATGGGTACAAAGTACGCCCTGTACAACACTTGAAGGGCACTTCTCTACTTCATATTGTATATTGGCCAGTTGTCCATCTCACTTGACATTATCCTACCAATATTTCATCTACATAATCACTTGATTGTTTTGTCTTCTTAACAGCGAAGAAATGAGTGTTTCTCTTGGGCATAGCTCGGCTCTTTTTGAGGTGATGTGATCGATTGTGATTCATGTCTAGGTGTATATTGTCGAATCTGACAGTATTATGTGAGCTTTTCATGTAAGTTATACAATATCATTGGGGCTATCATTTTTTCCTGACAGTTGTTGGTGGTGTCTAACATTACGTGACGCCAAAACTGTGGAATGTAAACACATTTTTTTTAACTCTCTTGTCAAATGATTAGGAATATTCTGGAGAAAAAGTTTAGCCCAATTTTTTTTCTAAGCGTGAGATTTGACTAGGATTCAATTCTATAAAATAAATTAACCATAGTATTTTATTTCGATTTGACTCAACATTTTTTGTTAGGCATGAGATTTGATAAGCCAATATTCAGAAATGATTCGAAATTGGAAATTATGAATTTGCACAGGCTTATAAAACCAAAAAACTTACCAATTTAAATAAAGTTTGGTGTTTTGAAAAATTACTAAAACTCGACTCAATTTTAAAGAGTAATATTAATTTTGTAAGTTTTATTTTTCGTCCCTTAAAGTTGGTGTACCAATTTTGAATATCAGTTTCTTCAGAAAAAAAAAGATTTAAATATATTGTCCAATTTATTTATTTTGTCTTTTTCACACCTTTAAACCTTTAAGAAAATAAAAAATATTAATTAGTTCATTTGACACAGATTTTTTTAGTTAATAAAAATTTTAATCTACCCTAATTGGTTTAAATAATTTAACTTGGCTAACTGGTTAGTAATTATATATTTTTTCTAAAACTATCGTCATAGTTGTTTATTCTAATAACAGATGGCAGGACAGTGCATTTTAGAAAGTTCAGTTTGCTACTTCTCCCGCTAGGTAGCAGCTATGTTATGTTTGATAATTTTATTTTTTAACCTATTTGAATTTTATTTATTTAAATTTAATTTTCATTTGTTACATAAAGATAAATTCACTTTTATTTTCATAACAAACTCTGAGGCAAGAATTAGAAACGATTGTCGTCTTGTTATATAGGCTTAAGTTAAAGCACTTTTTAAATGTTTCTCTGAATTAAGTTACTATATTCTACATTTCACTATTGCCTAAAATAATAATTATCTAAAGAAAATAAACTTAAATGGGAGGGGGGTTGAATTTAATAAGGTAGTAATTTTCGGGGACCTGTGTAGAGGCTAGCACAGCTGGCAGATGTTTATCGGTGGCTTCCCGCCCGGCTGCCTGTTTACACTGTATGCGTAAGTTCCATCGCAACAGAATGTAGTTCTTAATGTTTTGACTTGTGTAGAAAATAGTCATAAATAAACTCGGTAGGCGGTAATATCTTTGTTGGTATAGCATAATAATAAACTTGTTTAATTGATAAACATGCACAATTAATGTATTATTTTGTTACAATTAATAATTTTTTTTGCGCAATGATATTTGAGTTCGTTGTGAAACACTTCAGCTGTTTCCCGCCAAAGATCGCCATTACAAAACGCTGAGAGGCGTTGTATGTGCGGTTTGTGTTTTAAATAGTGAAAATAGAATATTCATTTTTTCTGTATTTGTGCAAAGACATCTAATTATAGCTATTAGTGTGGTTATTTGAGATATGTCCGTATTCAATCTGGGCGAAGAAGATCGTTTAGACGGATTGGATCATCACGACGAGGAAGTTATCGGCAGTTTAAGCAGGTAAGCAAAATGACGCGCCGTCGTGCTATGAGTGGGCGGGTTAACAAGACTTATAATTTTCGCGTTTCTTGAACCAGAAAGGTAGTTTGACACATTGAAATTATAAATAAATATAACCGGAAACTACAGGGATTCGTATTTTGACTCAAGCGGGTGCTAACTCTTGTTAAGTGTGTGTTTATTTTACTCACGAAAATACGTCGTGCTCGTGCCAAGATGTGGCGTGCCTACCGGTATAATGCGGCTCAGCTGTTTTTCTCCTCGCCATGTTTGCCTCGTAATAGTCACATGTGTTGAGTTCCTAAACTGGACTCTATTTTCCGTAATGACATCACATTTTATTTATGTAACACTGATAAATCTTATCCCATATGTATCTTCTTAGCATAAATGATAACTGTAAAGCGTGTTGGGGGGCGATTAAAGCACGAATTCGTTTCATTTGTATACACACGTGGGTTAACGTTTAGTACGATTTTATTGTACTGATTACTTTCATTTTTCTGCAATTTGATTATTACTGTTAATGTTTTAGATATTATTTATTTTTATATTATATATACCCGTTCATATTACTATTATCGTGCGCTAAGACCACTAACCAAAAAAAATCTGTAAATTAAATTAATTTTAGAAAATTCAATTTTATAAATTTATTTGAAAATGTCAACTAGGCCTACAGACACATACTTTTTAACATTTTAATTCGCTACTTAAGCACATTTTACATCAATAACCTGGTTTCTAAACAATTGTCAAATTGTTCTTGTGTTTGTGGGGTTATTAAAGGTTTAGAATCTGTTTATGTTGTAGCCCTGTTTGAAATAATTTACGGTATATTTAATTATTGATCATCTATATAACTTTAAAAGTTTATTGATTTTGTAGCAATGGTTTAAACAATTTTTTTAACCATATTTTTAGCACCGTGTCTTACTACCCGTTCAGGTTATACGCTTTTAATATTATTGTTGACGTATTTACTCGCATGTCAATAAAAACAGTGCATGACATCGAAAATAATTACTATTCCTTAGTATTAAGGTGGACTTGTTTTTTTGTTTTTTTTAGTTTGTAGTAAACCAACAGACTAATGATTAAACTCTGGTTCTATTCTTTTGTTTTATATTCTCTTCGCTCTGGTAAATTACCGTCATGGGTGGGTGTGGCTAACATTTATTTACATAACAAGTTGACCCACCACATTGCCCCTTTTTTTCAATCGTTTGTGCTCAAAAATTAGGCATTCTAGAGAACATTTAACGTGGCCAAGCATCAAGCACATAACTAATACAGAAACTGACCTTTCGGAACATTAAAAGCGTCATAATAATTATGCCTGTGTGAATACATGCCTGTGTTAATCGTTCTGGCACAAATAGAGCACAAACGATTGAACAAAAAGAAACAATTGTGTGATGTTGCGATCCATGTTGAGTTACGTATTAATTTCTGTGCCGCCGGTGGAGTGGTCTGAAAGGCGCTAAACGAGGCCGATGAATGAAATGGCGTAGTGAGTGCTCAATTTGTCCAACGTAATCGATACCAAGGTTTGTGCTTGTAGGCCAGCGGGCAGCTTGTTGACTTGTTCTGCCTTGTGACAACCTCTCAGATCGGTTCGTGACAATAATTGCGGTTATCTTTCGCTAGTTAACCGAATGTCTCGATGATTGTAGCGAATTTTTTTTTTTTTTTTGCCACGCGACCTTATACCCTTAAACTCATTTAATTACAGCGCATTTTTTTTTATATATTAAAAACGAGGAAGATGAGATTTTAAGTAAATGTACCCGCGTTTTCGTGGAAGTAGAGTGGGAAACAGTTTAGGGGGTTGGAGACATCTTTGCGCCCGGCCGGGACTCGAAAACGCGACCATCCCCGTCACCGGTTAAACGAGACAGACATTTAGCCCGCGTGGCCACCGATGCGAGAGTCTGGCCTCTTATATTTAATAGTTTAGTTGGTTTTAGGGTCCGGCACGTTATCTCAGTTGGTGGTGTGTCTGTTTATTGATCTAAGGGTACCAGGTTCGATTCCTAATATGGCCGAAAAAATCTCTGGTGAAATGTGGGTTTACCCTTTCGCAGTGATAAATTAACGGCAGGAGGACTAGATGTTGGGTCTATTCTATATTTAAGTTAGTTAGTGGGTCGTGTGATTATATAATTAATCGGTTCCGAAAGTGAGAGTTAAATAGTTTCTAAATGGGGAATTAGTTTAAATTAGCAAATTAAGGTTTGTTTTTTTATTATTGGTGACTTTAACACTAATTGTTAATATTGTATTTATATTTGTTGAAATATAACTTAAGTTACGATAAGTTATTTTTGTATTAAAATATTTAAATTTGATGTATCCCTAATTTTTATTAACCGCGCATTTATTATTTGACGCCGTCGCCTTGTGTTTATGGTGGATTCTTGTTTAGAAAAGGTGGCACTTATTTGGTTCCAATAGTGAGGTTTATAACATTTGTATAATACCTACAGGATTTTTTTTTGTCAAGATAATATCGTCGCCCAAATTTCCAGGAACGAAACAAACTTTTTACAAAACTTGTAGTTTCCCTATCTTATTCCTCGCAAACGTGGGTGCATCTCTACATTTTACCTCCCTCATTCTTACCCGTGTATATAATTGGATAGCCCGATAGGGTAGAAACGTTCGTTTTATAAGATGCACCAGCATCCGCCTGAAGAGGACCATAAACGACAAAAGGTCAAGGTTGAACGTGTTTGTCAGACTGTAGGTCCCTGGTGCGAGATACCCCCCTTTGATCGACCCGACCGCACCCTATCGGGAGGGTGAGATGACGCCATCTGCACCCTTGAGCAGGCCTACCCCAAGCTATTCACCAGAAGGGTGGGCTTTGAACTCGGTCAATTGGTGGGGCGGGGATCTTTAATTTGTGGTGACCTTGAAATAGAAATGACGTGGTACAACCAAACACAACACGTGTGGGGGAATATTGGGCACGTCTCTAGAACACTGCCAGCTATAAGTTGAGCTGTACTGGCACTTATACACGTCTCTAGAACACTGCCAGCTATTGGCTGATAGATCTATGTTGCAAAGAACATCTTACATTGTTGTTATTCCATTGGATTTTATTTCTTGAAACCGATGAGTTCGTCAAACAACAGAGTCTGTAAACAACTTCCTCATTGAAAGTTGACTGTTGTTAATAGTAAACACATCCGGTACAGGGAGACAATATTGAGGCTTCATTGCTGACTGGGTGACAATATGAGGCTTCGTTGCTGACCGGGAGGCTATAGTGAGGCTTCATTGCTGACACACTCATTCATTGACCTTCATGACATGTGTGTGTAATTATCTGTGATCGAACTGATGTCACATCTAGCAGAGTCTCATGTCTCTACATTTCCTCTCAATTATACCCTACTCATGCCTGCTCCATTAGTGTAATGTGCCTGCAGATCTTGAGACGCCGTCGGAAAAAGCTACAGTAAAAAAAAAGAGGGATTTTTTATTTAATTTATAACCGCCACATCTTACTAACCGTTCGGGTTGTACGCATGTGTGCTGATTACGCTGATGGTTTAGGAACGATGAATGTTGAATTGTATCCACATTTGCCTGGAGAGAGTGTGGGAAACCAAATAATAATCAAACCAGCCTCTGTACACCCAACAGGGATTATAACCCCCAATCTCGTCCTCGGCAGTCTATCTAGTCTATTACGAGTGTGTAGCGAGCGTGTAGCCGGCCACGTTGTGGCAGGGGCAAGGATCTGTGAATGGACTGTAGTAATGTGCAAACATTCACTTGTATACCGACAAGCCTGAAAAACAGCCTTGGGTTCTGGCAATAATTAAAAAGTCGCAAATAAAATATAGTCACTGGAATTTCCAGATAATTGGTTGTGATTTTGGAAACATGAAGTAGGAGAGGATAACGCAACCCAGAGATCAGTTTTATGCTGTAGCCCTACAGTAATCTGTATTAGAAATGTATTTATATTATATGCTCTTTCTTTTCTATAAATTTTTACATCCTCCCTTCAGCAAATGCGGGTGTAATTTTATTTTCCTACGACTGGACATTTGAAGCATCTTTTACAAAATACAAACATGTTTTGTTGCTGTCAACATTGATAACATTATTGTTTTAGTCGACCTCGCTGGTTTTGGGGTATTAGGTGCTCGCCTCAGGACCTGATGTTCGTAGCACAACTTCCTTCGGAGGGGAAGTAAAGCCTCGATTGTGGTGTGCAAAATAACCATGGAAGGTTTGTGAAAATACCTTTCTCCGGCAAAATTGGTAGACTCTTTCGATCTTGCTCATAGAAATTCTCGTGTTCTGATATAACAAGTGTGTTTAGAAAGTGCACGTTAAACACCTCGAATAAATATATTGATAATAGATATGATAGTGACAGGTGCAGATGACATGATTTGACGTATGAACACGTGGAAGTATATTCAGCTGTCAGATGTGTGCAATCGAAATAAAACATGTAGTCACGTGCGGTGCACAAAAACGTTTGAATGAAAATAAACGCGGTGATGAGGGGGGGGAGGCTATAAAAAGAGATTCATAGCATTTCCCTTCTCACCGGAAGCACATTTTTTTAAAGCATAAAAATAACCTTGGCTTACTGCAAAAACTCGCCATATCACTTCCCCCCTTCCATAGGGCTGGCTATATTTCGCTAATGATCAAAAAATTCCTCATGTTTTTTTTTTTGTTTTTTTTTCTTCAAAATGTGGCGTTGTCGAAGAATGGTCGGCCATCACTTGGATGTCGAAAATGTATCGATATCATTAGGCTACTTTTTTTTTTACTCTTATGAGTATAAACAAGCAACCATTTTGATTGTAATGAAAGATGGTTGGGAACTTTTAAAATGTATAATTTTAGTTAAAAGTGAGAACATTTATAATTTAATTTAACTAAAGTTGTTTTAATGTTTGGTGTCACAGACAATTGCTATTTTGTGTATCGTGTATATTACGTCATAAACAAAGAGAATACTCTTAAAGTAAATTAATTATATTGATAGAGTAGTCATTGATTTCTGTTATTTTGTTAATCTCCCAATTACACAAGTCTAGATAATTACTTTTACTAATTGCTTGACATTGTTTATCACGTCACGGTCTTCGTAACATTGCACTGTACTAATCTCGAAACTATCAAATAACATGGGATTTAGAGGGAGTACACCCGTTTTGGGGCAGAACGGGGGTGGGGGGGGGGTTATTTAGTAAAAAACCACCCTCACTACATTCAACCGGGATTCAAACCACGATACTCCTCTCATCGGTAGACCAAGTCTATTGAGAAAGTGACGCCCTGGTCCATTAAACCACCGAATTGGGTGGTGATGATTATTATTATTATGTTTGGTGGTCGCACGGTCCAAGATGCCACTCGCAGTAGACTAAACCGCTGAAGACGGGGAGATCAGGGTTCGATCCCGGTCGGATGTATCTAGCGTGGGTTTTTTTTTCCCCTAAAATTGTTTTACACTCTCCCTACACTCAAATGCGGGTACATCTCCAAAATATAACCTTCCTAATCCCTAAAATCATTAGTGTAATCAGTATGTAGGCGTATAACCCGGACGGGTAGTAAGACACGGTGATAAAGTAAATACTGAATAAAAACAAAGGTATTATAATCCAAAGTTTTATTTGTTACGTGATAATTAGGAATATTCTCAGGATATGGAAAGATCACTAACAAACTTCTTCTTTCGACAGAGATACATACATACACGCTGCTGACGCGTGAACATTGTCCAGTCAGGTCGAGCGACGCCGGTAATTTGCCCCGTGTCGTTCCGTTTCCTGCCCTACATAAAATGTGACATTACGGTAATTGCGATCGTTTTCACAATAATCCTGGCGCCATATCCTCGTAGTCCTTGATCACGTGGTATTGCGTCGCCCAATGGGGAGATAAACTCAATTCACGGTAGGAGTTACTCTCTGAAAGGTCTTTTTCCCTACCAATATCCTACTATATAATAGCTTTCTGGTAGGGAAAAAGGCCTTTCAGAAAACAATTTCTACGCTGAACAGACTTTAGGATACTTTGTACGATGTACGATCAAACACTTTTAAATAAAACATAAGCGATTCTTTCATCCTTTTTTTTAGTTAAAATAACTATAGTCTTAATTTGTTAAAAGTTTTCTGTGAATTTATATTAAACTTGATAGATTAAACTATGATAAGTTTTGAAACAAGCGGTCCTTTCCTTGCGGACCTGATGAAGCAGGTATACAATAGTAACACAGCATGTACCTCAAGAATGGAAGAAAGGAGTTATATCACCTGTATTCAAGAAAGGAGACAAATTATAGGGGGATAGCGCTGATATGCAATATGAGAAGATACTGGCAAAGAGAGCAAGATTTAGGAAACAAAGGTCTACAATAGACTTAATCTTGGCCCTGAGACAGATGATGGAAAGAAGGTATGAATATGGGAAAGACTTGCTAATAATATTTATGGATGTGGAGAAGGCATGTGATAGCGTGGATAGAAATAAAGTTTGGAAAGTGATGGAGGAGGAAGAAGTGGAAAGAGGAGTTTCAATGAGAGTGAAAAGTATGTATGAGGTTAACAGGAGTTGTACTAAAACGGAGAGTTGTTCTATAGGTGTGTAAGAGACCTTCTATGGAGAGTTGTTCTATAGGTGTGTAAGAGACCTTCTATGGAGAGTTGTTCTATAGGTGTGTAAGAGACCTGCTATGGAGA
>CABFWO010002228.1:61568-89425 GCA_902155825.1 Timema genevievae
AGCAATCTGTTACTGTGGAGTAGATCTGCCCTCACTGACTGTGGACAAAGCAATCTGTTACTGTGGAGTAGATCTGCCCTCACTGACTGGACAAAGCAATCTGTTACTGTGGAGTAGATATGCCCTCACTGACTGTGGACAAAGCAATCTGTTACTGTGGAGTAGATCTGCCCTCACTGACTGGACAGAGCAATCTGTTACTGTGGAGTAGATCTGCCCCTACTGACTATGTTGCCTCTGTCCGCGGTAGTAACCGACATTGTTATCGTGTGAATGGAATCCCCGCCATTGACGCGGATGTGAGGTATATACCTGCTTGGGAATGTGTCAGGTGTGAGTTCCAACATGGTTTAGTGGGACGGGGATACATAGGTGACTTTGCGTTAGAACTATGACAGGTTTAGCCTGTCAAGTTCCTAAATGTACCCGCATTTGAGGGGAAAGGAATAATGTAATAAGTACACCCGACTGGCATTCAAACCCCGATCTCCCCCAATCCAGCCAAACACATACGTTTGATAAATAAGGCAGTCTTTAGAAGACTCCGACCCCATGCCGCCATGTTTGAATAAAATAAACGTTTTCCTTCTCTTACTATTTACGTTTATCTTTTGTCGCCCTATAAATATATCAAAGGCTGTCAAATGCACATCATAATAATAATAATTTTACTGTCCATAACGATTGCTTACAGGATTACAAAAGCTGCGTCTTAACCTAAAAGAGGTTTGTCGTGTCATTTCTTTGTTATCCAATCGGTGACCCCCTTTATAACTCGGGACCCCAGAGTTGCGTATCGCCTCGGTAGACCGCGCGACCACTAATGCAGATTGTATTTTTTATAAAAGTGACCTTAGCCGTGTTTGAAGTCTGACCCCTCGGATAACTCCTGACATAGGACCTGGATTATATTATTTTTAATAAAACGCTATTTCTTTGTCATCAAAGAGGAATGCAGAAACCCGCTTCGGTGGTCGAATGGTCTAAGGCGTCAATCTCACAATAGACTAGACTGCCGATGACGAGGATATCGGGGTTCGATCCCGGTCGGTTGCACCGAGGGTGGCTTTCCTAAAATTCCCTCCCCCCCATTCTCCGTGCAAATGTGGGCACGTTTCATCTAAATTCAACCTTTCTCATTCCTCGCTCACTATCGTGATTAGTACATATGTTTATGTCCAGAGCGGGTAGTAAGACGCGGTGATCTAAACAATTTTCATTTTTTTGAAGTATTTAACGTACACTTTCTGAACCGACTGATTATATCAGTACATGACTTAAAATCTACAACAGACACAACATCCAGCCCCCCGGTCGTTAATTCATTGCTGTGAAAGGGTAAACCCACATTTCGCCCCATGATTGACTGCCAGGAATTGAAGCCAGGACCCTTAGCTCAGTAGACGGACACGCTTCCTACTCAGCTGAAGTGTTGGAGCTAACAAAAAAACAAAAGACTGCAGAAACCCGCACTACCATACGTAACCTCGTACCTGGTTTCCCGGCTATTATTGGAGGATGCTGCTGCTATGGTTTGTGCTTTGTATGTAGCCATGAGCTGTTCAAGAAGAAAACGAGGGTGTATCTGTAAATTGCTTCAAAATGGTTCGTACTATGCGAATAATCTTCCGACAGAACTGAAGCTCGAAGACTGCGGTGGTTTTAAGAACTTCACTCGTAGGTCTCTTACAGATTTTGAGGTTGTTTTACAAATGGCTGGTCCCAGGATTATCAAAAGAGAGACACAATCTCACCTACTGGTCCACGTTGCTTGTTGTCGGAAATGTTGGCCAACATTGTTTCTTGTAAACCATTTGTAATGGATCACGGGAAACACAAAGGAAACATGAAAAAATGTTGTCCAACTGTTTCCAGAACAAGCGCAACATGTTGTCAAACAACGTTTCCTAGTTCGGACTAAGCCTGAGACTGGTCTGAATCACGACTGTGGCTGTTTCAGTGATCCAACCCGACTTGTTGACAGGGGAAGGTCGCAGCCAACCACATGGCGGCCGTCTCTCTCCCTCTCTCTCTTGTTATTGGTTCTGGCAGCCAAGTTCTATTTGAAATGTAGGCCAGGTAAACAACAGGTGAGTGACTTCTGTCGCCTCACCAGCTGTTGTCGGCCTAGCCTTCCTTTGTTTCGTACACACCTGCCTCGACTCACAGATAATTTCACATATCCATACGCCAAGTCGTGGGACCTGCAGCTGTCATCAATGCTGACCGCAACAAAAGGCCCTTCATATTAAAATTGGACTACGTGTAATTTTTTATATTTAGTTTTAAGCATGTTAGCCGTCAAGAGGATAAATAGGATTAAGATTGAAGTTATCTGGGAAATAGTAGAACAGGGAGTACATGAGATAGTAGAGGAAGCAAGACTGAGATGGTATGGTCATGTAATGAGGATGTTGGAGTACATGAGATAGTAGAGGAAGCAAGACTGAGAGGGTATGGGCATGTAATGAGGATGTTGGAGTACATGAGATAGTAGAGGAAGAAAGACTGAGATGGTATGGACATGTAATGAGGATAGAAAAGGAGAGGATGCCAAGGAGAATTTTGAAAATGAAGTATGTAGGAAAAAGATTGCAAGGACGGCCATTAAAGAGATGAAAAGAGCAGATAACAGAAAGTTTGCAAGTGGGAGAAGAAGAATGGTGGAAAGATCGTGGAATATGGGGAGGCATTTTACTAAACTGACCCGGCCACAGGTTGAAAACAATATGATGAGGAGATGATGATGATGATGATGAGTTTCAAGGTTGAGCTCTGTTTCAGGGGAATTTAATGATATTAAAACATTTGCTTTGGTGATGAGTCGGACACTAGTACCCTGAAGACGTGCATTGAGGAATTAACGGCCGGGGGGCTGTGTGTTGTGTCTTCTTTGTATTTAAGCTAGTTTATAAGTCGTGTTCTGATAAAAGCTGTCGGTTCAGAAAGTGCATGTTAAAATTACCCCCGACCCCCCTCCAAAAAATAATTATTTAAGTTAGAAAGAAAAAAGTAACTAAAAACCTAAGTACTAAGTGAATAACCCAAATCCGAATGGGTGAAATACTATGTGAATAACCCAAATGGGTGAAGTACTAAGTGAATAACCCAAATGGTTGAAGTACTAAGTGAATAACCCAAATGCGGGTTCACTTCCTATAAATTTAACCTTCCCAGTTTCTAACCCATTAGAGTAATTAGTACTTAAACGTATAACCCGAACGGATAGTAAGACGTGGTGCTAAATTAAATTAATTTCTTTGCACTTTAATATTTTGGAAAAAATGTGAACTCCTGGGCGTATTTCGTAGCTGTGAAATGTAGTTCCCTTTTCGTGTGACTCACCGGCTGGGCTCGCGGCTGCTCACCAAGGATGGTGACCACGTGGCGTGGAATGCGTGTGACGCTGGTTGTATACCGGCTCGGCGTGGCTGTGACGTCACGGCAAGTCTAACCGCTTCGGTGGCCGCATTGTCAAAGGCGCTATCCTCGCAATAGATTAGATTGCCGATGACGGGGAGATCGAGGTTCGAATCTCTGTCGGGTTTACTGAGAGTGGTTTTTTCAAAACAATTTTCCACTTTGCGCATATGCGAGTGCATTTCCTTGAAATATAACCTTCTTAATCCCTAATACCATCAGTGTAATCAGTACAACTCGAGCGGGTAGTAAGACGTGGTGCTAAAAAAAACCCACCAAACCAAAAACAATAGTCTTTTTACATTGTCAAAACTTTTTTATTTTGAGTTAATTTTTATGTAAAACATTTGTTTGAAATCGTATAGAACTCAAATTATTTGGTTTATTGAGTAAAATGTCCTGTAGGAATCTTCCTGGCAGGAAGTAGTTCCTAGGGAACAAGGTAAAGATAGTTTTCAAACACTAGTCAGTGTTTATACTCGTCAGAGGATGAGGGGAAGTGTTATCAGCAGGTGAACAAGAGACCTCGCAGGGTGACCTGCTCATTTTATTCCCTCTGTGTTTCGTATATTAGCGTCTAAGGGCCGGATTCTGCGCTTAACTGCACGACACCCGTTGCATTATGGTCCAGGAAGGTGATAAGTGTGACTGAATCTCTTCGCAGAGCAGCTTCTAATTCAGAAGTGTCGTTAACTCAAGTAGTGGGGGAATTGTACTGCACACACACACACTCGGCTTGAATCGAACCCGGTCCTCTTCCTATGAAATTGGGATCTGTTCTAGAAAGATCAACTCTCACGATTCTTTGTAAGAAGTTCTGGCATCATTTGAGTCGCTTATACCTTTTGATACCTGCCCGGATGTGTTAAGGTAGAGGAAGGTTGTAAAACCTCAGTACACTCTATTGCGAGTGTGACGTCTTACTACCCGTCCGGAGGAAATGTATCCGCATGTGCGCGAAAGGAGATGTAGGGAGAGTAAAACATCCTGTGGGGAGCAGACCCCGTCCATACCTTCGTCACTGGTGAACCAAACAAGACGAGACTGACGCTTTAGTCCGCGTTGTCATTTTCTTATCATTTAGTGAATCGCGGAGAGCTCGCGTGCATTCCTCCCCTCGGAGCCCCCCAAGGCAAGGCGGGCCCCCCAGTTACGTAGCGCCGCCGCTCAGCTGATACTGAGTCATCCTTTTAATCCGAGGTCTAGTCGGTCAGCTGATGATGATGATGATGATGGGATGTGGGCGTCAGGCGCTCGCTCGCTCGCATCCTCCACTCTTCCCTCCTCCCTCCTCCGTTGAATGAAGCCCGCGTGTTCCTATCTGCATCGCGCCATTCATTCTGCTGGAGGGGCTCTGTTTGATGTTGACTTTGTGTGTCCAGGGTGAGGCTGTAACAGAATGTCCTTGTGTCCTGGGTGAGGCTGTAACAGAATGTCCTTGTGTCCAGGGTGAGGCTGTAACATAATGTCTTTGTGTCCAGGGTGAGGCTGTAACAGAATGTCCTTGTGTCCAGGGTGAGGCTGTAACAGAATGTCCTTGTATCCAGGGTGAGGTTGTAACAGAATGTCCTTGTGTCCAGGGTGAGGCTGTAACAGAATGTCCTTGTGTCCAGGGTGAGGCTGTAAGAGAATGTCCTTGTGTCCAGGGTGAGGTTGTAACAGAATGTCCTTGTGTCCAGGGTGAGGTAACAGAATGTCCTTGTGTCCAGGGTGAAGGTTGTAACAGAATGTCCTTGTGTCCAGGGTGAGGTTGTAACAGAATGTCCTTGTATCCAGGGTGAGGCTGTAACAGAATGTCCTTGTGTCCAGGGTGAGCGACCGGGCGGGGTCCCCCAGCAGTCATATGGAGCAGGAGAAGAGAATTCGGCGAGAGATCGCCAATAGCAACGAAAGACGGCGCATGCAGAGCATCAATGCTGGTTTCCAGTCCCTGCGCACTCTACTACCTCATCATGAGGGTGAGAAGCTCAGCAAGGTGAGTAATACCACCAGGACCGAACTTACCTTGCCTGGTTACACTGGGGAAACAGAACAAAAATAAATACATTACCTGTTTATATACTAGACTGCTCATGATGAGGAGATCGGCTGTACAGAGGGTGGTTTTACACTTTACCTCCACACAAATGAGGTTACACTTCATCTAAATTCAACCTTCCTCATCCCTCATTAACTAACGTAATTAGTTCATATGTGTTTAACCTGAACAGGTAGTTTAGTGTGTTGGTTGCTCTCAGCACTGCTTGTATCCAGTATGTCTCCCACTCTCAACTTAGCACGGAGCTGTGCCAAGGAAAAAGAAGAAGAAAACGTTTGGCCTTCCTTTTCCAGTTTTTAAACCAAAAGTTTTTATGGCGGGGATTTTTATTTCTAGAACTTGTCCTTTTTGTCCAAGGTCTTGAGACACCGAAATTTCGTGGGACATGTTTTTTACGACATGCTTTTTACCGGGAACGTTTAAATGTCAATCCATTCCTATTTAGAGTTTATTGTAGCAATTTTAAATTTATAATCCATGCACGAAATAAAAATATTTTCCCGAGATTGACTTATTGACCTGTTAAAAATAATTGTGGTCAATTATGTAATAACGATAATATTCCAGCAACCAAATAAAAATCTCCCGATTTAGGGAAGTTATTTTGCTCAACCATAAAACATTGGTGAAACAGGTCTGACCTGACCCCGCCCGCGTCTTGCTACCTGTTCAGGTTTTACGCTTGGATTCGAACCCCGATCTCCTGTCATCTGCAATCTAGTCTATTGTGAGATTAGCTCCTTAGACCATGTGGACACCGAAGCGGTTCAGGGGCAAATTTAAAGATATGTAAAAATAAGTAACCCTGTTTAATTAAACTAAATTATATTTTTAATTTCTTTTTTAATTTTAGCCCTAATGCTCTTATAGTTAAACCGATATCGTAATTTATATTCATTTAAATTCAATCATTTCTCTCCAAAGATCAAAGTCTCTAGGCCCTGATTTTATATGAAACCCGTTCTAAAAGCTCTTCTACTACAGACATAAAGGAAGGGGTGGGGGGAACCACCTGGTGTAATGTCACTCTAGTCGGGGTTCGAATCCCCGCCGGATGTACAGAAGATGAGTTTTCCCTAAATGGTTTCTCCCGCCCTCGCAAATGCGCGCACATTTCCTTTGAATTCTCTCCTCGGCTCAACAAAACGACAATAAAATATTTTTATTATGGCGACAAACAGGGAAATTCAGGTTTTTTTTTATCTTGGAGGAATTTAAATACCTGTTCTTAAAAAGTGTTGGTTTCGCACCGAAACGCTGAAAACTAATTGAGAGCTATTTATTTCTGGATGTCTAATACAGGTTGGACACAAATAACTCCTAGATCATTTCATGTTGGTGTTTAGTCGCTGCGGCATTTGAACAAACGGACAAGTCAGAGAATGGTCAATTAGAGGACATGGCGGTGTGTGACCGTGTGTATGGGGGTGGATGTAGGGGACGCGAGAAAAGGCACTTTCTGTAGCAAAACATTATTAATTGGCTAAAATATTGTTCCAGTACAAACATAGTTAAATTTTATTCACGGGATGATATCAACAGTTGTTGAATATCTGTTACGAGCACAGCGGCATTTGATGAGAAACTGTTTAAATGAAGAGAAAAAGTTGTCATTAAATTCCAGGACACCCTCAACAGATATTCAACAACTGTTGATATCACCGTGGGAAGAAAATTAAACTCTTTGTTTCTACTGGAACATTATTTTGGTCGGATGTTTTGTTATAAAAATACTGCAAAACCACTGACCTTTTATCGCTTCTCCTACATCCCCACCTTACCGAGCTTTGTCCGACTGTGGGTAACGTTGGTTGCTGGTGTTTCCCCGAGAGGAGGTCCCAGGTACGTGTGACCCTCGCGAGGTCGAAGCACCTCCCGTTCTAAACGACCAAAACAAGGTTGTCTGTAGGCCGGGCGGGCCCCCGACGGTCGACCTGTGTCACTTTCACCGGCCCGGGGCAAGGCTGGGACTGGACTGTCTGCTTGTCTCTGGAGCTATATACTGACTGCTTGTCTCTAGAGCTCTATACTGACTATCTCTGGAGCTCTATACTGTCTGCTTGTCTCTGGAGCTCTATACTGTCTGCTTGTCCCTGGATCTCTATCCTGTCTGCTTGTCTCTGGAGCTCTATCCTGACTGCTTGTCTCTGGAGCTCTATCCTGTCTGCTTGGCTCTGGAGCTCTATCCTGTCTGCTTGTCTCTGGAGCTCTATCCTGACTGCTTGTCTCTGGAGCTCTATCCTGTCTGCTTGGCTCTGGAGCTTTATACTGTCTGCTTGTCTCTGGAGCTCTATCCTGACTGCTTGTCTCTGGAGCTCTATACTGTCTGCTTGTCTCTGGAGCTCTATTCTGACTGCTTGTCTCTGGAGCTCTATCCTGTCTGCTTGTCTCTGGAGCTCTATCCTGTCTGCTTGTATCTGGAGCTCTATCCTGACTGCTTGTCTCTGGAGCTCTATCCTGTCTGCTTGGCTCTAGAGCTCTATCCTGTCATGCTTGTCCCTGGATCTCTATATTGTCTGCTTGTCTCTGGATCTCTATACTGTCTGCTTGGCTCTAGAGCTCTATACTGACTTATCTGGAGCTCTATACTGTCTGCTTGGCTCTGGAGCTCTATCCTGACTGCTTGTCTCTGGATCTCTATACTGTCTGCTTGTCTCTGGATCTCTATACTGTCTGCTTGTCTCTGGAGCTCTATCATGTCTGCTTGTCTCTGGAGCTCTATCCTGTCTGCTTGGTTCTAGAGCTCTATCCTGTCTACTTGTCTCTGGAGCTCTATCCTGACTGCTTGTCTCTGGAGCTCTATCCTGTCTGCTTGTCTCTGGAGCTCTATCCTGTCTGCTTGTCTCTGGAGCTCTCTCCTGACTGCTTGGCTCTGGAGCTCTATACTGTCTGCTGGTCTCTGGAGCTCTATACTGTCTGCTTGTCTCTGGAGCTCTATACTGTCTGCTTGTCTCTGGAACTCTATCCTGACTGCTTGGCTCTGGCGCTCTATACTGACTGCTTGTCTCTGGATCTCTATACTGTCTGCTTGTCTCTACAGCTCTATACTGACTGTATCTGGAGCTCTATACTGTCTGCTTGTCTCTGGAGCTCTATCCTGACTGCTTGTCTCTAGAGCTCTATACTGACTATCTCTGGAGCTCTATCCTGTCCGCTTGTCTCTACAGCTCTATACTGACTTCTGTAGAATGTAAAGGAAATAATAACCGCACTTGAGTGGAGAGAGGGCAGGAAATCGTCTAAGAGAAACATCTCCTTACACCTGGTCAGTACTAGAACCACGACCTCCACATCACCGGCAAATCATGATAAGTCTGGCGCTTTAGTCTGCGTGTCCACCGTTGAATGGTCCTTTTACAAAATATAAACATTTTCCTGCTGGCAACTTTGATATCGTATTTATAACATCCATCAAAAGTGACACTTGCATATTACATGACTTGACGTATGAACACGTGAATGTGTATCTAGTGATTTTGTCCATCAGTGCAGATTGTGTGTATTGAATGTTTCACGAGACATGGCGGGTTGCATACCTGTAGTATCGGGGGCAATCCTGAGAGATCGTCTCCACTTGGGTTCCCATGCACTCTGTTTTAAAAATAACCTCCTCCGCCCGCCCCCCGCGCCGGTCCACAGCCAACATTTCCCCTTATAAGGCCCTATCTATCCTCTGCGTTTCCTGGGAGCACATCAGGGATTAGGAAGGTTGAATTTAGAGGAAGAATACCTGCATTTGCGCAGAGCAAGAGTTGAAAACCTTTTATTTACAAACACTCCCAATACATCCGTCATCGGTGGTCCAGTGACCAGTCTATTGCGAGTGTGGCGCGTGCGGGTCACGGGACGGAACCTTCTGACTGCTTCCCTTCCTTCCTGGGCCCCTCGTGACTCCCTCGTCCCTGGCCCGGTCATCCGTCAATACGAGTCAGCTGTGGCCTCATCGCTTCCTGATATGTCGACAGGAAGGGAGGGGGGTGGAGCTACGAACATCGGCTTTTATTTTACTATTCGATCAATTACACGTTGTTACATTTTCAACTCAAGTCAGCAATTTTATTATTCTCCAACCCTAAACAATGATTTCAGCAGAGTCACCACAAGGTAGCCCCCGACACACACACACACACAGCAGTAAGTGTGTAACAACATATCAAAGCTGATTTTATATGACACATTTAGGGACTTAGCTATATCATGATTTTGGTTGTAGGGTAAAACTCCTTCCAGAGCGAACCTCCTACCGAAATCAGGGTATAGTGTTGAGTATTAGATAACATCCCCACCAGCCTCGGCCATTGCCAAGAGTCCCCCCTAACTGACGTTTGAAGATACTCCCCTGGCCGCACCTTAAACCTGCTGACTGATAGTGTCCAGGGTGAGAGTGTTTGAAGTCAGCTGTTGTTGACCTTGATACAGCAGACCGACCGCTGTGTTGAGTCTGCCTGGACGGGAAATAGCGCAGGCTGTACACATTTCACTCAACCACCAACGGGAGAGTTGAATGATCCACTCGGGATAACCCTCCCAACCTGCTGTACTAACAGTTGAATGACATCCACTCGGGATAACCCTCCCAACCTGCTGTACTAACAGTTGAATGCCTACTGGACTAAAGGTTTGGTTTGCGAGACATTATCCTTGGTTTTATTCACCAGTTTTCCCTTGAAATAAGGCTTTAGCAAATACGAACATATTTAGTTAACGTATTACTTTAAGTTAGTGATAATATGTATCAAAAGTTATAACTGTATATCACGTGACTTGACGTATGATTAGTTTTATTAACCAATTTAAAAGACAGATACGGTTGATCCCGCCAGTATCTTACAGCTTCTATACTAAGGAGGAATACGCTGATGAGGAAACTTGATTAATATTTAGGGAGGACTGATGACGGGGTGTTTTCCTTCATGCGACGATGGCTCGGTCACATTTTCGTCTCGCTCAACGGAATCTTCTTTCTACGATAATAAGTCTTACCGCGCTGCTAGCTACTCTGAACCCTCCCTGTCTCTCTGTCTAGAAGATAAGGTGATTGCAATGCACCAGGAATCATCTCCCGACCCTCCTTGCCTGTATCTAGAAGATAAGGTGATTGCATTGCACCAGGAATCATCTCCCGACCCTCCTAGCCTGTATATAGAAGATAAGGTGATTGATTGCATTGCACCAGGAATCATCTCCCGACCCTCCTAGCCCGTATATAGAAGATAAGGTGATTGCATTGCACCAGGAATCATCTCCCGACCCTACCTTGCCTGTATATAGAAGATAAGGTTATTGCATTGCACCAGGAATCATCTCCCGACCCTCCTTGCCTGTATCTAGAAGATAAGGTGATTGCATTGCACCAGCAATCAACTCCCGACCCTCCTTGCCTGTATATAGAAGATAAGGTTATTGCATTGCACCAGGAATCATCTCCCGACCCTCCTTGCCTGTATATAGAAGATAAGGTGATTGCATTGCACCAGCAATCAACTCCCGACCCTCCTTGCCTGTATATAGAAGATAAGGTGATTGCAATGCACCAGGAATCATCTCCCGACCCTCCTAGCCCGTATCCCAGCCGGCAGTGAGGCCCGGGTAACGTTACCGACCTGAGCTATATTCGCCCGCCAGTGGTTACTACAGCAGTCACTGGTGACTAGACCGCCTTGCTGTTTTTGGTCCGAGGCCACCAGACGGTCCTGTGACGTCACCTCGACATGCTCTACATCCGTCCGAGTGTGGGAGGCTGCAGTCTGGCTCCGGTTACACACAGACCCATCCTCTCCGTACAATTATTACCTGCTCCAAGTTAACTAGTGTGACACCCAATATTAATTTAACAAATGGCCTAATAATAATAATAAGCGCTGGATCATTGGACCCGCTTCACAGGTAGAATGGCCTGGACACTCGATGACGGGGAGATGGGAGTTCGAATCCCGGTAGGATGTACTGAGTTTTTTCCTCTTAATTTTTTTTTCCACTCTTCCTCCATACAATTGCTGATACACTTTCTCTAGTTTCAACCGTACTCATCCCTGACATTATAGTAATAAGTACGTACCCATAAAAACCTTAATGGGTAGTAAGACGGGTTGTTAAACATGAGCTGATAGTGGTGATAACATTTCATGTTCATTCATACTGCTCGCCGCAACATCTTGAGTTGTTCTAAGTCAATAACTCTTCAGACTGTGGGCAACATTGGGCAACATCTTGAAACCCATCATAGTTGTTCTAAGTCAATAACTCTTCAGACTGTGGGCAACACTGGGCAACATCTTGAAACTCGTCATAGTTGTTCTAAGTCAATAACTCTTCAGACTGTGGGCAACATTGGGCAACATCTTGAAACCAATCATAGTTGTTCTAAGTCAATAACTCTTCAGACTGTGGGCAACATTGCAACTCTTGTGGCCTGATCCTCTTATATACAGTACGTCCGACGTCACACCTATTTTTACACTAATATTTCAAGAACATCCAATAACGACAGTTAAATTTTACAAGCAATTCTAATTACTTCTGCTAGTTTATATTGTGAAAAACAAAAATAAATTATATTCTAGAAGGGCCTCGGTGAGTCTTGAGACAGCTGTGGCGGAGTCCATTTTGAAAAAAAACGCTGTGCCAGACGACGTCTTGATTCTAGAACGAAAGACGAGGCACGTGAATATCGACTATCTCGAAAATATCTTCGATACAATCTGATGATTTCACGCTCACGGAAAAGAAACACAATAACTTTATTATTTCGATTTTTTAAAAAAACACAACTAATAAAGGTTGCTGGTGAGTCGGTTTTCAATAGCAGTCAGGTGGTGGATTAACCCGGTATAACTGTCGCTAATCTTGTCGCTTGGTTCTGGATCATGGTAAAAGCTTTGGACAACGTATTCCTGAAAGATGTCGCACAGTGAAGTGGACTACAGTAGCCCCGTGGCTTCTTTGGTGCTGACTGACAGCTCTGAAAAGTTACCAGACCAAATTATGTATCCCTACGCCGATCCATATGATCTGCAAAAACATGTGTTTAGCAGCTGTCACTTCTTACAGTCAACATTTAGGTATATACCTAAATGTTGACTGTCAGAAGTCAAGCTGTGAACTGTCAGTCAGCACCAAAGAAGTCATGGGGCTACTTTAGTTTCATCAGGGTTACCTGAAAAGGGAGGGGGATACCTTACCTTCTTTATCAGATAAATCAGCTGTAATATACTAAGGTAACTAGTGATTGATTTACTAGTTCAATGAACTGAAGATTCGATATCCGAGACTATTCCGGAAGTGTAATCTCTGTCTTTAAAAATCAGGTAAAGTACGTGAATACAATTTATCTACGTAAAATGCCGTTTAGAATGTCTTTATCAGTTTATCAACTCGACTAAACAATTACCTGTTATGTAAACTTATAAATGTTATCAGCCCCGTCATTTATGAAATGTATTTATTGTGCTAGATGTGAAGGGAGGCTGAGCTACATGCGAGCTTCGGGAATAGTTGGGATGGAGGAGATGTCAACTATCGTCGCGTCCTGCCTCTAATTTCCCTCCTTAGTGTGCACTCACCCGGGTTCAAACTCCGGCCTATGGTGCTTGAGTTGACCTTCGCTGTATCTGAACCTTGAAATGTGATGTTTGGGAAAATAATAATAATCATTTAAATGAGAACATCGGAGATTTGTACAGAAGGGATTGTGTTAGACGACCAGAGTATCATTAAGTTTGTATTTATTAGATGTTCTTTCTTTCGCCAGATCCGTTGTCCTTGTCCAAATTGTGTCCTCCGGCATTTCCTATCAACATCTTCCTTGTTTATCTCCTGAAACTTTGTTTGATGCCATCCATCAGTTTAACTCATGGTCTTCCTTCTACTTACCTTCTATGACGTCACTTAATAAGATATATTTTCTTCCCAGCCTTTCACCTGCTGAATGGTTCTCTTTTCATTGACTCTTCTTGGAACTTCTTGATAAGCCACCACATCTGTCCACTTTATCTTTTATATTCTCCTCGAGTCTGGCGCAGATAATATCCACAATAGTGCTGAACTATCGGAGCCATGAGTACGGTAGGAAGTACAATCTGGAAGTGTATATCCCCCTTTGAGGGCGAGGGAGGGTCTTTCAATTGAGTTATTTATAATTAACTAACCAATCAACGTTCATTTAAAAACAATCTACCACCGGTGGATACACGGACTAAATGTCAAGCTCATCTGGTGTGGTTTGCCGGTGACAGGAAGGTGGAGGTGCTATTTTCCACAACAGTTTCTCGCTCCCTCTCTCTTCATGACAACTTGAGTACGTTTAATATAAATTATATATCATCATATTAAAATCCTTGGTTATTTATTTCATAGCACATACATACTTGGTGACGCCGTTCTCTTAATGGGTAAACAAGAAACTGTGCATACAGCTCAGAAAACAACAACTCCGTACTTGATCCATCCTCACTAACTTTCTCCACACTTCCCTATCCTTGAATACATACACCGAGTCATACATGCTCTTTTATTACTAAAACTGTTAATGTTTCTCCACATCTTACATGGCCTACCCCTTCCTTTTGATCCACCCACTCTACCTTTATATTATATTAGTCACTCGATCCACCCTTTCAGCACCCAGTCCTACAGTCCATCCCCTTGCTCTTGTGTGCCAAACTCATGCCTCACATCCATTTCCTATTATAATAATTCTGTCAAAATTGTAATTAAGCAGTCAGTCTTGAATTATTTTAAAATATAGATAAAGGCTCCCGATACCTCAGTCGGTAGCGTTTCTGTCTACTGAGCTAAGGCCCCCGGGTTCGATTCCCGACATGGACGAAAATTGTATCATTGGTGAAATGTGGGTTTACCCTCCTCACGAGCCGTATGAAGCTATGACAGGCCTACCAAGTCTGTATTGGAGAATATATGGCTCGAATAGTAAAGTGACCCGGACTGGAAACAGTAGTGGATGTAATATAAAAGATAACTGTCATAACTCTAGTTGCTGGTTCCTGGATGCGAGGGTCTGGCCGGAAGGTCGGCCGCATGGCGCTCGTAACTTGTAGTATACAGCTCTCGTTCACCGAGGGCTCATGATGATGATGATGATGATGATGATGATGATGATGTGTCCCGTCAGCCGGTGTAAGAGAGCATCGATTCCCTCCTCCCACCTCGACGGTTGCCATGACGACGGTCCGGTTGTGGTATCGACCGGGGTCTGTTCCCGCGCTCAGGCCCAGTCATGGGTCGGGCGTACTCTAGTATTGATTGCCGCCGTCTGGCCGGGGATACTGTCTGCTTCGGTGGCCGCATGGTCTAAGGCCGATGACCGGGAGATTGGAGTTCGAATCTCTGCCGGGTGTACTGAGTGGGTTTTTTCCCAAAAGGTTTATTAAAGCAATATTTTATGTATTTTGCCGGAAAAAAAAAGTTGTTTTGCTAGAAAACTTTAAAAAAAGCCTTACCTTTGACTTCATCCCCTTGCACTCATTTGCCGCTGGTGACATGACCTGCTTGCACTCTCCTGTGCGGCCACTACCAGCCGTACAAGCCGAATCACAGTTGTGAGGAGGGGGGCCCCCAGATTACAAATGTACGCCCAGCTAGATTTATTTGTCCTCCCTTCAACAATATTCTCGAATAAGTCACGATTAAAAATAAACTCCAAATATCTTCTAAAGTCAACCGATTTTCAAAAAATGTTGGGGGGGGGCTTTCAGACACCCTTTGGGGACAAGTCCCTCAAAAAAAAATTTTTTCTTCCTAATTGTTAGCCTCTTGAATGATGACGTTGAGACACTGGTTAGTCGTGATCTAGGGACAGTATAAGGAGGGTGAATGTTAAGGATAGACCTGGCAGACTGGACTGAAGCTTGGTAGTAGCTCTCCCTCCCCTCCAATGCCCGGTCCTATAGCAATTGGGGAGGGGGGGGGATCGAGCGAGTTATTTTTCGCCGGGTCAACCACAGCTGGTGCCAGAAGCGACCAACAAGCCAGACATAGGTGGCAGAACTCCGCGAGAATTCGTCTGAAAGAAACTTTAAAACCGTCCCCCGACAGATAGTACAGTAGCTCCTTGGCCAGTAACTTATAGATATGACATTACAATAGCTCCTTGGCCAGTAACTTATAGGTATGTTAGTACAGTAGCTCCTTGGCCAATAACTTATAGATATGATATTACAATAGCTCCTTGGTCAGCAACTTATAGGTATGTTAGTACAGTAGCTCCTTGGCCAGTAACTTATAGGTATGATAGTACAGTAGCTCCTTGGTCAGTTACTTATAGCTATGATATTACGATAGCTCCTTGGTCAGTAACTTACAGGCATGTTAGTACAGTAGCTCCTTGGCCAGTAACTTATAGGTATGATATTACAGTAGCTCCTTGGCCAGTAACTTATAGGTATGATATTACAGTAGCTCCTTGGCCAGTAACTTATAGGTATGATAGTACAGTAGCTCCTTGGCCAATAACTTACAGGTAAGATAGTACAGTAGCTCCTTGGTCACTAACTTATAGGTATGATAGTACAGTAGCACCTTGGCCAGTAACTTATAGGTATGATATTACAATAGCTCCTTGGCCAGTAACTTATATGTAAGATAGTACAGTAGCTCCTTTGCCAGTAACTTATATGTAAGATAGTACAGTAGCTCCTTGGCCAGTAACTTATATGTAAGATAGTACAGTAGCTCCTTGGCCAGTAACTTATAGGTATAATAGTACAGTAGCTCCTTGGTCAGTTACTTATAGCTATGATATTACAATAACTCCTTGGCCAGTAACTTATATGTAAGATAGTACAGTAGCTCCTTGGCCAGTAACTTATAGGTATGATAGTACAGTAGCTCCTTGGCCAGTAACTTATAGGTATGATAGTACAATAGCTCCTTGGCCAGTAACTTATAGGTATGATAGTACAGTAGCTCCTTGGCCAGTAACTTATATGTAAGATAGTACAGTAGCTCCTTGGTCGGTTACTTATAGCTATGATATTACAATAGCTCCTTGGTCAGTAACTTACAGGCATGTTAGTACAGTAGCTCCTTGGCCAGTAACTTATAGGTATGATAGTACAATAGCTCCTTGGCCAGTAACTTATAGGTATGATATTACAATAGCTCCTTGACCAGTAACTTATAGGTATGATAGTACAGTAGCTCCTTGGCCAGTAACTTATAGGTATGATAGTACAGTAGCTCCTTGGCCAGTAACTTATATGTAAGATAGTACAGTAGCTCCTTGGTCAGTTACTTATAACTATGATATTACAATAACTCCTTGGCCAGTAACTTATATGTAAGATAGTACAGTAGCTCCTTGGCCAATAACTTACAGGTAAGATAGTACAGTAGCTCCTTGGCCAGTAACTTATATGTAAGATAGTACAGTAGCTCCTTGTAGCTACAGACAGCTATTGACTCGAGTCTAGCCGTTGGACGTGCCACTGTGCACACCAGTGTGTGTTTGGGCGTGGCTGGTTGGTAACCATGACGACAGCCAAGAGGGTTGCCGGGACGACAGCCACCCTGGAGTGTCATGGCCCCGATCAATGAAAGCGTCTGCTCGATGTATAGCTCAACACTTTCACTGGCCGGTCAAAGGTCAACCCGCCTGCCACGCCTTGCGGGAAAACAGGGCTACATAATATTACAATAATATTTTCAAGGGCGATGGTGGGTTCGAATGCTTTGGAAATAAATACGATAAATCGTCAGCAGACAACAGTTATCTTCATTATTGGTGAGAGGGGGAACAAGGTTAGGTTAGCCGTGCCCAGTCCATCTTGGGAGGGAAATCGTGGTGCCCAATCTATCTACGCCTATTTTTCAAATTTGTCCACGATGTACGCCCAAGATGCATGTGAACCTCAGAGCACTTCCTCTACTCAGGAGCTCGTTATGGAAACAGACCGACATTTAAAATGTTTGGTAAACAGCATCAAGCTATATTTAACCTGAAATAATTGTCTCGCCCCCCTCCCCTCTTCCCACGCTGCCCCGGGTTACTGAACACAGTCAAGGTTGTTCACGTGATGCGTGAGATTGTGACAAGAATGGCGGTATAAGTTGAGAGTTGGTCCACACACACACACACACACACACACTGACAACAGAACCCTGTTCGCACTTAGGGTGGGGTTGAAGGGGTCGCGAGGAAAGGTCAAATATTCCTCCGGTAAAAATATAAGAGTTTCATTTTCTCCACACGGTGATATTAACAGTTGTTGAATATCTGTCGAGGGTGTCCCGGAATTTGATGACTACTTGTTCTCTTCATTTAGACAGTGTGTCATCTAATGCCGCAGTGCTTATGACATATATTCATCAAATGTTGATATCAACATGTGAAGAAAATTAAACTCTAGGTTTGTACTGGAGAAATATTTGGACCAAAGAAAGTTTTGATAAAAAAAACGCCAAAACACTAGATCCTTTATCGCGTTCCTAAATTCTCACCTTACGAGACAGACTGAACCTAAAAAAATGCTCGATTTTTTTCTTCTTCGCGTATTACTACCCATTTCTGCTGTACGCTTTTATTTAATGAAAATATAATAATTTAGTTCACTCTCAACTTTATATACTGACAAAAAAAACGTTTTTACAAACATTTATTACACACGCTCTCACTCAATGACCATTAAAAAAACTCCTAATATCGTCTGGAGGGAGTCAATGTTTAAAAATAAAAATCGGAGCAGACATTATTTTCTGCTGCCACATGGGAAAAAAAGGTTATTTTATTTGAGGAAAGGTGGCGACCCTGATAGACGCGAATAGAATTCGTCGCCCCACTCTCTGCTTGCTGGGCTCGCACTGTGGCCAATTACACGGGTGCTTTAATTAGCTCAGGCGCTTATTGTTTTAATGGCAGTGATAATACTGCCCTTGACAGGGTTGGTAGTAGTCTGGACTAGGACATGTCGCCCTTGAAACACTCTGTTCTGTCGTTGACGGGGCTGGTAGTAGTCTGGACTGGGACATGTCGCCCTTGAAACACTCTGTTCTGTCGTTGACAGGGCTGGTAGTAGTCTAGACTGGGACATGTCGCCCTTGAAACACTGTTCTGTCGTTGACAGGGCTGGTAGTAGTCTGGACTGGGACATGTTGCCCTTGAAACACTCTGTTCTGTCGTTGACAGGGCTGGTAGTAGTCTAGACTGGGACATGTCGCCCTTGAAATACTCTGTTCTGTCGTTGACAGGGCTGGTAGTAGTCTAGACTGGGACATGTCGCCCTTGAAACACTCTGTTCTGTCGTTGACAGGGCTGGTAGTAATCTGGACTGGGACATGTCGCCCTTGAAACACTCTGTTCTGTCGTTGACGGGGCTGGTAGTAGTCTGGACTGGGACATAGTCGCCCTTGAAACACTCTGTTCTGTCGTTGACGGGGCTGGTAGTAATTGTAACGTACTCCCCGCAGTTCGCAAAATCTCCCCATCAGTAAGTAGATCGATGGAGGCGCGCCCGGCGCCCGCAAATAGAAGCACATGACACAACCGTCTGGAATCATGGGTAGCCTAGTCGACACGCTGAAAGATGTGATGGCTTCGACAGCCATAACATTTAATTAGGCCTAGTTGATTTGATGTTCTTTACAAGCGGTGTTTCCTCTTTTGAAGGTGAGAACAACGTATGACGCAATCCGTTACTGCCCAGGAAGGTGGAGGGGGTTTCACAGTGACATGTGAGTCTTGGTGCATTTAAACTGACAGTACCCGATAAAAAACTAGTATGGAGCAAGATATCGGCACGACACCTGTTATCTGTCAAATAACCAGCTGATCCAGTGACGCGCTCGTTGGCGCCGTGAATCTATCAACATGATCTGAAAGTAGATAACAATGAAGAGACAGTTTATAACAAATATATCCTTTTGCTGAGCTAACACTGGTGGGCAGGTGGACAAAGGCGTCCGGTTCTTCTTAGCTGTGGTGATTCTTACCGGCTATCCTTGAAGTGTAAATTAGCGAATGGCCGTAACGGCTACGGGTAACTTAAGGTGAAACACATGATTGTAAAATTGTGTGTGAAGATATTTAATTTTGGGACCCCGAATATATTTTTTTTTCGAAGGCTCAAGGAACATCAAATAGTTTTTTTTATTGTTATCAACAAGGTTTAGCAGTTGGCACTTTGTACTAGGCCTATCTTTGACCTTGAACTCTGCTGAACTTTATCTAACGAGGACATCGTGTTCCGGCAAACTGCGGGACAGAACTTATCTACGATATACTCCGTAGCACAGGGTGTCGAACCGGAACCCTGGAAATAAACTGCCTAAGAACCGGAATTGGAATCGTTACATCTTTTTAGGTTCATAAAGGTTCTAAATTTTTATAATTATTTTGAAATACTCTTATTTTCCCTTTTCTTTAGAATTTTTGTATTTTTTATATAAATATAACCTTTATTTTGCTGTAATTTTTATGTTTGAACTACTAATTTTATAACAGTAGTATGACTATTAAATAAAATATTAAAATAATAGAAATCATAAATGATAAATATTTCGGTTTGACTCCCAAAAACTCTGATTGCTCGTGAGAAGACGCTCGCTCGTTTGATTTGATAGTACGTGTTGGCAACACTGCTGTTTGAGGTTGACGGGGGCTCTCTGGAATGCCGCTGCTCGCTACTCGTGTTGGTTACATAATCCAAGTGGACTTTGTGACTGACAGACAACTGGTCGGAGTGATTCACTTTACTTGCACCCTTCCATTGAGACATTGTTGTCTGGTTGATTCCTTCACCTTGTAGTTCATTTTGAACGGACACAAAAATATACTCGATCTACTTTCACGTGTTCATAAGTAAAGTCATGGGATCTGTAACTGCAACTGTCACTTTTGATGGATATTATTAACAATACTATAATATATATTTAATTCCACCTTAGATTTACTTGATAGAAGGCCATTGCTTGGAAATCTCGTCTAGGCTGGCAACACGATTGAAATTCAATAATATACATTTTCATAACGTTTAAACAGCAAGGCCAAATTATAACACACCTGTCTGGGAGCCGCTAATTGGACCAATCAGCAAGTGAGAAAGATGAGGTGATGGCACTACCCTCTGGTGGGACTATTGGGAACTAAGTTTGTCGAGGTGTACAGAGGGCTACGAACTGACGTCAGAGGCGTTTAAAGGGACCAGGGAATATTTATTTCTAACAGGTGATTCTACAATCAGATGTTTCATGTCAACAAATATCTGTACCGAGAATTGGACCATCGGACGTCGTAAAGAAGAGAAGTTGTATTACCTGGACGTTTTACATTCAACTTGGTGAACTGGCGGTCTAGGGGTAAAGTGTCGGGGACCTCTGTGCTGGGGGTCTGGGGTTCAATCTGATTGCCAAACCCTTCCTTCACCTCTGACAAGACGTGTATTAATCACAACTTGTGAATGAGAGGAATGCCAGGCCTCCACCGTGGTTCGGATTCCACGTTAAACTGTAGGTCCTCCATTTCATCTCACAATCACCCTACCATTACACATTAGCGTAAGTGCGTATAACCCGAACGGGTGGTAAGACGCGGTGCTAATAATAATAATACATTAAACTTTATTTTATTTTCGTTCCGAATTTCCTATATTTTCAAATTCTACCATTATTTTTGTTTCTTAACTTATTCTTCTGTGCGGGGCCGAGTTCGAGGCCCGGAAAGTTTTGTAGGGAAGAGACGAGAAGACGGGGTGAAGAATGGACGTGTGAGATTTGGCGGAGGACCGACCTAAATCATACTTCAGAGACGTCATATCCACCGCTACTTCATTTATTATATCATTCTAAGCGAGAGTCGGTGACGACTGTCTGTTATGTCAGCTGATAGGCGCCTCGCCTCTAATCAGTCTGACGAAACAACACTTGTCAGCTCTTTCTCGCTACTTTTCCTTGATGTGCTTCTCGGAACAACTTTATCAGGATCACTTCATTGGAATGTTGTGGCACAACTGATAGACATCATCTATCTCAAAACTATGAATTTCTTACGAATGTACATTTGTAGCACCTTTTAGAAACATTGATGATAGATATCCATCGAAAGGGACGGATTCAGATCACGTGATTTGACATGAAAGTAGATCTGGTAACGCTCATATTTGTCAGATATGGGGGGTTTTATCCCGTGAAAATTGTACTTTTATTGTGTGTGGTGTATCAAAGTGCAACAACAATCTCTGATTATCTTGTTCTGGAGGTTTTGTCGTCACAAATAGTTGTCCCCTGACATCAGACGCGCCGTGGGAGTAGTTCTGGCATCCATTCCATTCCCACACTTACCTGCAACAGTTTGATGGTAATGGGAGGATTGAAAATAACACAAGTGCAGGCTTAGAATGTGTATACGTGTTTGAATAATTAAATTAAAAATACAGATTAATGCTTGGTGGGAATTAATTTATTTATTTTATCTACCAAACATATTAATCTTCATTTTTAACTTATTCAAACACCATAGACATGCTCTAAATGTAGTTTATGTTATTTAACTGTTTACATTATATCTCAACTGGCAATCCTCACATTATATCTCAACTGGCAATCCTCACATTATATCTCAACTGGCAATCCTCACATTATATCTCAACTGGCAATCCTTACATTATATCTCAACTGGCAATCCTCACATTATTATCTAAATTACATTTTTGTAATCAAATTCTATCCCATATAATGCTCCATTTTTTACCAACGGTTTTGAATGTCATGTTAACGTAATACCACCCTCTTGGTCTAAGTGTTCAGCTCGTTTAGTCGGTGACACCGAGTTCCGAGTTCCTTGTTCGATACCCTGTCGGGTGTAATGAAGTGACATTCCCTTGACATGCGCTGTTGTTTTCTCGGCTTTTCCGCAGCATTATATCCACGTCTGGGGGCCGGGTTTGAGTCCCTGCGCGGTGTTTGGAATGACAAGTGGGTTTATGTTATAATGTTATGTAAATTTCCTGCGCACCAATAGGCTCGCGGCTCAAAGGCTAGTATTGTCTAGCCGGAGTGGTTCGTCCTTCGCCCGCCATGAATGAACGAGAGAGGCTTCTTTGGCCTTGTTTCGTGGCGAGAGTCTGTCTGTCTGTATTCGTACTGGTCCCTCGTGGCTACTGTGGAACTGGGAGAGCTACTGTGGAACTGAGAGCTACTGTGGAACAGAGAGTTACTGTGGAACAGAGAGCTACTGTGGAACAGAGAGCTACTGTGGAACAGAGAGACTACTGTGGAACAGAGAGAGCTACTGTGGAACTGAGAGCTACTGTGGAACAGAGAGCTACTGTGGAACAGAGAGCTACTGTGGAATAGAGAGCTACTGTGGAACTGAGAGCTACTGTGGAACTGGGGGAGGTTTATTTTTGAACCCGCTAAAAATAACGTTGCCCCGCTTGCTTCAAACAGCTGTTGTTTCATTGCTATATCTATCTACACGCCCCGGTGTTCACGTGGATCAAGAAGTCAGTCTCGTGTTTCCTGCGACTTGTGGAGCTATAGCGAGGTGTTTTCCCCTCGATTTCTCGCTTAGAACTTAGGAGGGGACAGAGACGGGGAACTCCGTAATGAATATTCTCATCAGTTCTGACCTGCGGGATTACATCCCTTTCTCCCCGCTTTATTTCATACTCGCAATTTATATCTGACATTTTGCTAGCCCTGGAGTTCGAATCCACTTCCCTTGATACAATATCCAATGTTCGGGCCGACCCCCACCACACGTGGAAGCCACGTGGTCGTTTGGACAGGACGGCCGAACGTTGTTGAGTCATGACGATACTACATCGGGCATCAGGCTATTGACGTCACATCCGGTATGCGCGCGCACGAGCGGTGCTCTAGGCAAGGCCGTAAATAATGTAGTGACAAGATGGCTCCAGCAAATGAACCGACATCTTTCAACATCTGTGACGAGCCGTATTTTCGAAGAACGCCAGACAATATGATTTCTCTGCGGGCGTTTGTTAAAGGTCAAGGGTTGCCTAGGTAGCTGAGATATTGTCAATCAGATGTTGCGCTCAGATTAAATCTTCAACAATACCAGTTTGTTGTTTACTGTAAAGAACACTAAACTATGTTCTATGGCTCTATACATATATAGACTTGTAAACATAATTTACCAGTCCACGAGTTGGTTGTTTACTGTAAAGAACACTAAACTATGTTCTATGACTATACATATATAGACCTGTAAACATAGTTTAACAGTCCACGAGTTGGTTGTTTACTGTAATGAACACTAAACTATGTTCTATGGCTCTATACATATATAGACTTGTAGACATAGTTTAACAGTTGACAAAAGTCCAACAATCCACATATTTCTGTTGATCATTAAGAACTAAATGTCCAGGAAACGAAAGGTAACTGTTATAGGAGCGTGGAATGGATCTTTGTGGATAGAATTATGTCATTTGTATCTTCCTCATCCCCTGCTTGTTCTCCTACTGCCGAACAACTCCACCCAGGGTCATTATGAACCCACTTGGTTTCTACTCTACTATTCTAGCGCAATAATGACCTAGATCGATGAAACATACAAACATGTCTGTCTATTTTTCTAATTCATCGGGAGTTTTGTTGAACGAACGAGGCTTTTCCTTCCGTTACAAACTAAAACTGTTTTGATTGAACAGCTGATGTTGCTTAGAGTACACCCGCTGAGTGCTGTTGTCATACAAACACCGCGTCACTGATTCCTATCCGCTTTTGACGTGCCAAGGGGTGGGGGGAGATTGGGGCGACATAGTATCAGACCTTGGAAGGGAAGCTAGTCGGGGTTCACTTCACAGCTGATCCATTCATCGGGTGTGGGGATCCCGTTCTTCGGCCTTCACACAGCCGCAAACTGAGAGTCGAAAACTCGCTCAGACAATCGTGAGGCTGTGGTTCGTTCGTTCCTCCGCGAGTTGTGCCGCGCTGGTCCCACGGTACAGCCCCGTCATGTGGGTAACTTGTAGTACAACCAGTAGTAGTAGTAGTAGTAATATTGCCCCCTGGCGAGGCGGTGCCTCAGCTGTTAGCGCGCGAGAATGGACAGAAATACCTTGGAACCGCCGTAAGCTATACATGCTCTTACTTACGCCGCTCCGCCCCCCATACCTGATGCTGCATCAAGTTGCGACGTTGCAATTTATACTAATTAAGGCAGACTACTAGAATCTTTTGTTTGGTAATTATTATAGGAAAGCATTTATGACTCAAATTTAATATTTTCATAATATTACTCAAACTACTAGATTATAATTTTATGAAACTGTTGTGCTGCTTGTTGTATAATAATAGTATATTATTATAATAAAACACTGCTTTGGTTTTGAAGTTAAGACTTCCACCTTTTACGCAATGTCAGTATCATATGCCCATTCCATTAGAGTTTAGGTTGGTCATCCTGTATTTAGTATCGAGAGGTGGCTGCATGGTCTAAGACGCCACACTCTTGCAATAAATTATACTGATTTTGATGGAGATATCGGGGTTCGAATCTCGTTCGGGAGTACTGAAGGTGGTTTTCCATAAAGGGCTTTCCACGTATTTGCGGGTTCACTTTCTATAAATTAAATCTTTTCTCGTCTCTACCACATTAGTGAAAGCGTTAATATGCGTATAACTCTAACGGGTACTTTATTTCTATGAAATCATTTACTAAAAAAGTCACATGTGAAACGTATAAAAGCGCGCGTGTGTGGTGTCGAAGGGCGGGCAAGTATCAGGAGATCAGCTGAGCTAGTAGGTTTACAAGCGGGGAGGAGGTCCGCGCGATGGAACAGCGGCTGCTGGGATTGAATGGAATGTCGCCTTGCTGGCGGCCCGACTACGGAATGTGGCTGTCTGTAACTCCTTGCTCGCTAGTTGCTCCGACAGAAATAGACAGAGCTTGCGTGCGCTACCCACTTTGCGTTGATTCTTTCCCACACGGCCACACCCTCCAACAGGAATGTTAGCGACGATGTTTTCTAAACAGGGAGTAGCGTGATTTCTGTCCAGGGTTCTGACAGCTTATCCGGATGTTTTTTTGTTATATTTTTTCAAGACAGTTTCGTATTTTTCTCATAAAGATGGCATGTGCCATAGCTGAGCATTTTTTTAAAAGCAAGACGAAAAATATATAACAAAGGCGACTATTTTTAGTATGGTATGCTATGTAAAAGTTTAAAAAAAAGAGTAGATAGAGAAAATGAAATAGTTGAAAAAACTATTAATTAAAACTCCCTTTACATTGGTAGTTCAAGGTAACCCTTAGTTATATCAAAACAAATAAAATACATACAATAACGTTAGTTTCATCATACATTTCAAGTCACGAATATTAGGCTAATGTCAAACTAAATCCGTACGATGTTGTTTTTACCACCTTTCATCTTGCGATGCAAAAATAAACAGTTTTAACAATTTTCGGGGTAACTACAACAGTCAGGTAACGTGCATGCCGGGTTCCACCTTATCGCCAGGTTTGATAAGAACTCCGGACAGACACCATGGAACGCTGGCTTGCCGGTCAGGGGAGTTTTATCAGTCATCACATTATTTTCCACTCGTTCCACGACAAATGCGGGTACCTTTACTATAGATTCTACCTTCCTCACCTGTACTCATTGAGTGTGATGCATATAGCCCGAAAAGGAACAGGGGGTCAGTCAGAAATTACGGAATACCTGCTAATCTAGACCTCGGGAAATTCAGAATATTATCAAATTGCGTCTTGGTTAAGTTTGTTTATTGCTTGCTTGTATTACAAATATAATTACTATGAGGAACTCTCGATTGTTGGATCAGAGGTTGTGTCCACACTGAGTCTTACTACCCGTTCGGGTTATACGCTTTGTGTCCACATTGATTGAGAGGTAAAGTGTCGTCTGTCTGTCCCTGAATGCGTCACATCTGACCACTGTAATACCCGGCCTTGGAGGTCGCCGGATCGATACTCTGGTGGTAATATTGGTTCGCGGCGGAAGAAGGCGCCACCTATAGGGCGAGGCTCGCGTGACGTCATCCAACCTTAAGCTCTCGTTTATGTCAAATGTCGTCTTCTTCATTCTTCACATTAATATGCAATCATTTCATGTTGACAGACAGTTCTACCAACATTACTGCAAGTAACAAACTGAGACGTGCGAGTTGTGTAACATGTTGAGTGTGGTCAGGTCCGCCCTGTCAGGTGCAACTTGTATAAACCCTGTGTGTACGAGCGGTCGAGCAAGACCAGGATAGCAGGACGGGGGGGAAGGAGGTGGCGTAGAGGACGCGCTCTGAAGGGCAGGGGTTCTTTCACCTGCCCGTATCCTGTCTGCGTTACACGACTTACCGGGAATCGAGGGATGTTTCGATCTAGGGGGGAAATCGAGTTAGTTGAATCGATATTGGAAAGATCGATTCAATGATTCGTAAAGAGAGAAAAGTTGCTTTAACCCTCTTTTAAGTTTTAATTGATATATTACATGGTAAATTAAGCCTACATTCAATTATTGTAATCAGATTATAAAAAAGCTTTGATAAAACACAATTCCTTGTTAGGATACCTTTATGTTTTATTTAATGTCTTTAAAAATCCATTTTAATTAATTGTAATAGTAGTTAATATTTCAGGAAACTGTTGGCCAGCCATCAACATACCCTTTAACCTTAACTAGGCGCTTATTTGTAAAATATATATATAAATATATATTCTAGTAATTTGTGACCCAACGCTGCAAACTTTGGTTTCAAAATGTTATTACTTATTTTATTAGTAATCAAAAATATATTCCATGCATTAAATCAATTATTATTTCTGTACTCCTATGGGTTTGTTTTGATTCGATCTTTTTGAATTCACCAACAAAAGAATCGATTCGTGAATCAGAAATTTTTGATTCGATCTAAAAGATGGATTAATCGAGGGTGAAGGGTATATTTTCATAATGATCAATCCAAGTTGAACATTTCTGATACAGGTTGTCGTACAGTCGGGACCGAAGGCAATAATTGTTGTTTACACGTTTGAAACTGTTGTGGTTGTATGTAATGCTGCTTGCTCTAAACTCACCAAACAATGGACAAGTAGAAACAACCGCTGATCTTTTTGTGCGACCGCCGCGCCGGTTGTCTAAACAAAGAGTCACGCAAGCCATCCGAGTGCGCCGCCGGCTACGAGCGGGAGAGTTATTTTGGTTGTCTGAACAGCTGAGCGGCTGTGACCTTGGCAAGAGTGTCTCTGGGAGGGAAGGGGGCCCATTTCGGGTTGTACGCGAGCTGTGACCCTGGCAGGAGTGACTGAGGGAAGGGGGCCAGCTGTGACCCTGGCAGGAGTGTCTCTTTGGGGAGGGTGCTAGCTGTGACCTGACAGGAGTGACTCTGAGGGAAGGGGGCCAGCTGTGACCCTGGCAGGAGTGTCTCTGAAGGGAGGGGGCCAGCTGTGACCTGACAGGAG
>CABFWO010002228.1:89560-131595 GCA_902155825.1 Timema genevievae
TGTGACCATGACAGGAGTGTCTCCAAGGGGAGGGGGCCAGCTGTGACCCTGACAGGAGTGTCTCTAAGGGGAGGGCGTTCAGCTGTGACCCTGACAGGAGTGTCTCTAAGGGGAGGGGGCCAGATGTGACCCTGACAGTGTCTCTGAAGGGAGGGGGCCAGCTGTTACCCTGACAGGAGTATCTCTGGTGGAGACCAGCTGTAACCCTGAGAGTATTTGAGGGGTCTTTTAGGGCTGCACGAGTCAAGGAAAGGTTGGAGGGCTTGAGAGTGTAAGTGTCCTTGTTATTGGTCGCCAATCTGATCTAGCTCAATCCTCCACCCCATGACTTGACGTATGAACACGTTACGGTCACTATTCTAGCAGTCGGATAGTTTCTTCTTATGAAATTATCACGGTATAGAAGCGTAATTTTATTTGCACTCTTTGAGCCTTACCAGTTCTCTGGCGACATACCCTCACTGAGATTCGAACCTACACCTTCAGGTGTGACTTTCCCGCGCTTTTGTCGGAGCAGCAACTCACAAACAATTATCTTAGAAATAATATTGGATCAGGCGAGTTGCGACATTGTCTGGCAGCTCTGTTTCGCGTCGTGTGCTATTGGACAATCTCTATGGAAATAATATTGATATTTTAACATTTAAACACCATGTTATAATATTATTAATAATATATAAATGTTACAAGATTTATCTCATTCTTATCTTAGACATATTATTTAACTATTTCGAAGTTTTAAAATACTTAACAAATTTATAATTCACTGAATACTCAAATTATCTTGCTAACACGGTTTGTTTATCTTGCTTCACATCAATGAAACTTGACTCGTCTGGGGTCGAACTGATCTATATCTACGCTTTAATTGTAAAATTGTCCCGCAATTGCAACGATTCATCGTCGGTGACCCGGTCATGGCTTCTTCGCCGCGGGTAAAAAAAGTGTGCAAGGATGCGCAGTGACTCCTCGCGCAGCTTGGGGCGGGTTGGAGAGGTGGATATTATAGTACCCTTGTAGCCTCGCAGCGAGAGACGCGGCGCGATGCATTGTTGGCTTGTCACGTGCTTCGTTCGATCTTCAAGATGCCAGGTGGTCGGTCGTTTACTTCCTTCCGTTCCTACCTCACCCCCCTCCCATCTTACTCTGTCTTTACCGGCAGCTGCTATGTCTTTGCAGGGGTAGCAATAAATATACAATCTAATACACAAGGAAAGTTTTGGCGCCCAGTGTTACAAACCTGAGGGCGCGCAAAATCACCAATTTTAAAATGGCGGAAAAAAAAGCTAAAATTGAGAATCGTAGGGATCAAAGCGAAATAAATTAAACACACGACGAATTGGGGAGAAGGGGGGGCGGGAGTAACATCGTTTTCGATTAACACGATATTAAATCTTGATTTTATTATTTATTTATTTTTTAAAGTAACTATATTAAATATTTCCAAAAAAGTTTTTTGAAAATAAAACTTAATCCTATTTTTGAAATGTGTTCTCGTGCCTTTATCTTCTGTTGGTTTCACCAACATCAATGGACACGCCGACCACATGGTTTCTTATTTCAATTGTTGAAGCGTATAGAAGTTAGAAATGTTTAAATAGCCCGGACTGGTGATAAGACGCGATTGCAAAACTAAACCATGATTTTTATAGGAAGCCCCACTTTCGAACCCCGACATTGATTGAAGGACACTAACATTTGTTTGCCCTTCTAGAAAGTTATATCCAAAGCTTCTAAATATACTTCCTAATGGATATATTTCTCTGTACATGATTAATTAAACGGATTGGTGATGTAAATATAAATGTAATCTTTTTATCCAAGCCATTGTGTCAACTTGAGTTCCCAGTTTCGACTCTCGAGTATAATATACACACTATTTTATCGACATTTACTGCTCCCAGCTGACCGACTCGGGCGTAGGTCTCTTGGGATCGAAACCCGGCCGGTGCTGTTCCGTTGATCGCGTGTTGCGTCACCCCTGTGTCTTGTCTGTCAGCAGCTGACGTCTTTTACCTGGAGCCTTTCTTCCCGCCAGAATAGCAGCTGCCCTCTAATCATCCCCTTCTTAAGATGCCAGGTGCAGCAATCTAACAGCACGAACTTTGCCGGCGATGAGAACTGATCCCAGGGGAACATTCGTACGAGAGTGCTATTGTATATATACTATGGTAGTATTCTAGTAGCAGAAACCCTACTCAAATCAGGGTTTAGTCGTCCTTTGATTGGAGAGTTTTATATTCACTCTATCTAGGTTTAGGGCCGTATTTACAGTGAAGTCTCCCAGTTCGACGACAGAATATCCGACTTTGCTCCTTGCATAGCTGTAACGTGAGATACAGAGTTGAGCTTTTCTTCCCGTGACGTCACATTAGCTATCATCTGTGGCGACCACTCGGATATCATAACTGTCATTGCTTACTGCACCAATTATTTGTATTGAACAAAAGTTGAGTTCCCTAGTAACTAGTATGACAGGTGACAAGCGAAAACACCTGAACCTCATAAACAGATCCACCTTTCCCTAGCCCCTAGATTAAACTGTCAAGAACCTCCAACCAGTAGAAATCAATGGAATTGTATAAAAATATACTAAAGTTTAGGGGGATGAAAAGCATCGGCAAAAATTCCAGCTTTGCCAATAAAAATATTGAAAGCCATACTACTCTTTATTATTATTATTATTATTATTATCATTATCATTATCATTATTATTATTATTATTATTATTATTATTAATCACCGCGTCTTTCTACCCGTCCGAGTTATACACACGCTAATGTGCGATGGTAGGGTACAACACACATCAATATTCATATGGAGAGAAAGATAGTTTTTGAATTATTGTAGGTTGTGATAAAAGATTGATTTATCAGAATAAAATATTACAAACATGTTGCTGGTGTATTTCTTTGCAAGATAAATTTGCTATAAAATACAATTTTATATTTCTAAAACTAAACTGGTTTAATGGTTTTATACAACACGGAAAATATTCCCTATCGATGTTAAACTGTAAATAATGTGATTTGTATCTGGGATACTTGTTAATGTGGTCCACAATTTGTTTTTGTTTCTCTCGCCATTGTTCTGTTGTCTTCAATAGTTGTTGCTTATCATCTTTTAGTCTTTTTGAATTCTGTCATTAGTTACATTCTCAAAGTTTTAATAATGTTCAACTAGTACAACAATGCAAGCAGGTGGCGTAGTTTCAAGAATACCAACAAACACAATGTCATGCTGCAGGTATTTTGTTCTTTCAATCCATAACACGGTCCAATTTGAACTTAGACTCAGCCTTAAAAATATTTCTTATATTTGATTCAAGTTTGCTTTGAATTAAACAAAATGGGCTTGGAACAACCCACAATAGATCCTTTAAAAAAAGGTTATTTCAAAATGGGAAAAAGGAAACATGTCACTGATTCTAATTTCGTTGTTGCTGAGTAAATAATGTATAGAAACTCACATGGATGTGATTTCTAGCCCAGTCATTGTTTAATAGAAACTGCTAACAGCTGTGAGTTGTTCCACATGTCGCTCAGAGAACTTGTTCAGCAATGAAATTAAAGTCATTTTATAGAGAGATAATTTTTTAATGTTCAGAATTCAATTTTCTATTGGTAGAAATTAAAAAACAGGCAAATGATTTTTGCGACATGTGGCATGTTTTCCTGGCCCACATCATGTAGTATTCTTTCAAATATTTTAATAAATGGGGGGTGAAGGCCATTTAGTGCCTGAGAAGGTAATTAATCCGGCCCTGCTGGTGGACACATTGTATTAATATTGACATGTTATTGTGTGTGCAGGCGGCCATCTTACAGCAGACAGCAGAGTATGTGTACCAACTGGAGCGTGAGAAGACGAGTCTCTTGTCCCAGAACTGTCACCTGAAGCGTCTGGTGAACCAACATGAGGGACAGCAGGACTCTGTACCCGTCAAGAAGAGGAAGATTGAAAACACCAACAGTGAGTACCTCCCCAACATTCACAGCTCTTTGAAACACTCGTACTCGTACTCGTGCTCATGTCCCCCCGCTACAACGCGTTGTGTGTGCTGCAGGTGTTGTGGTATCAATGACATCCCTCCCTTGCGAGTCCTCGGACGAAGGCACCGGCACCATGTCCCCGGAGCCGGTCACCATCATCGCGGCCACACCTCCCGCTTTGTCGAGCCACAGCCGTGAGATGATCGAGCTGCGCATCCAGCTGGACCGTGAGCGCAGGCTGCGCATGCACTTGGAGGAACAGGTGCGCACTCTCGAGTCTCAGATATATCCCGAGAGGATCCGGGAGATGACCCAACAGTTGCAGATTAAGTTGCAGTACCAGCAAGGGGTGAGTGGTCTGACACAAAAACCACCGGTTTAATCATTGACTTCATGGTTTCAGATCACGGGAGGAAAGAGAGAAATCAGTTGCATTCACTATTTTAATTTCAGGCATAGATATTTGGGAAAGGGTTGGTTATTTTCTTATTGTTTAACTGGAGCATGCGAACTACCAGCTCACCTCACAACACACAAGTGTAGGCGAGCCCTGCTCATCGCTCTAACTGTGTAGTAACGTGCTATGACGAACACTCCAGAGGTTAATGTTGGTCATGAACTGAAATGTTGCAGGTGGTTGAACACACGAGCCAGCAACAACAGACCATGTCTGCGGGTGGTTTGGTGTCTGTGTCCATCCTCCCGGACACCCCACAGCTGCAGGTGGTGTCTGCCGCCAGTGTACCCCCGGTGGGGCAGACCACAACGGTGGCCACGGCCCAGGAGGAAGAGGAGGAGGAGATGATGTCTCCTTGCCCTTCCCCGGTCCCCATTCCTGCCTGTCCCCCAACACCCCCTCCCCAGGAACAGCGCCTGCCCAGCGCCCTCGAGGCGGCTATCAAGGCTGAGCCTAAGGTGGAGGTGGAGCGGTTGCCGTCGCCCGCTCCTGACGATGCCACCCCCAGGGTTGGGTGAGTGATCTCCCTATATAACTCTAGAAAAAGTGAATCGAAGAACATGTAAACATAAAAGGCTTATTTAATTACATTACTTGCCTCAACTGCACTTTTTATTACCGGGACTATACATTTAAATAAAGATAGTTGAACTCGAGTTGCGAGAAGAATTAAATAAATATAGTTGGACTACTCAATGTTGCATAGTTAGACTCGGTTTCTCACCATTCTGCCTGAAAATTTGTAATTTTGTGATTTGCTTCTCCTCTTGTTCACATTATACACTTTACACTGCTGCCACTGGACAAAGAGGCTGCGTAACTTGTCAGGAGGGAGTTTGTGAAACTATTCCTATCATTCAAAACCAACTTTGTGAAACTAACCTAACACTCGACTGTTGCCCAAACTTACTGGCCCAAGAGTCGCATTTTGGATGATCACCATAAATGAGGAGTTTGGGATTTGTTTTTCCCATCCTCTTTCTATGCTAATAGACAGACCTCACTCAATCTTCCCTCTAAGATTAAGTATTTAACTATCCCTGTGTAAAACCTTGTTAAATATAGACTTGCGTTGTTGACCCAGTGTGTAAATTACATGAATTAATAATTATTGGGGTGAGTAGTAGGTTTTTAATGTTGCGTACAAGTCCATCCTTTTGATATATTTGGTGTAGTATGTGCACAGGCTCTAACTAATGTGTCGGGTGATTGTTTGTGCAGTCTGTACCCGCCCAGCACCTCTCGGCAGAACTTGGAGACAATCGTGGAGGCCATCAGGCATTTAGAAGGGGACCACCTGTTCCAGGATGACCCTGCACCCCTCCACACCCACCTGACACACCCAGAGCCCGCGCAAGAGGCTCCTCTGGCCCTCACCACGACACACCACCACCGACCGCCCCCAGTCCCCACCACCCTGGTGAAGATAGAACCCCCCATCACCACCTTTCTGCAGTTCCACCACCCCCACACAGTAGCGGCCCTCCAGCAGCAGCGGCCGGGAGTCATCGTCGCCAAACACACGTGATGTTAGGTCTCTAGTTGCGTCACCGGCCGGAACAAATTCGACCAACGTTTGTTCGCTACTGCCACACTTAACAAAAATGTACATTTTTACTTTTCTAGCTTTTGTTCATTATATTGTTTTTGCATTTGTAACTTTGGTAAACATATCTACTATAAAGTTAATTGTTTTTATTTTGCTAAAAAGTTTTGAATATAGATCAAATTCTGTGTTTTTATCCGCCCTCAGTTTTTTTGTGAGAGTGTTGTTATTCCTGTAAATAGTTTTCTCGGGGTTAGGTCTAGATTGAAGCCGGCTCCTAAGACATTCATAGTTTACCTATTTGTTTTTTTTTATTTTTGTTTGTACTTTGAACTGCATTATTTTATATTATCCTCTGTTAGTTATCGTTGGTTTGTTTCACTTGCGCGCCAGCTATTTGCGTTCGATCGAATGAATGTCTTGGTTTCATATTTGTTTGTGACCTTTTGAACTGCAGTGCTGTTGTCGTGTTGTCCCCCCACCCATAGATCTGTAGTACTGATACTGGACTAGTATCTGGATATCACGCTTTTCTTTGTATCCGTAGAACGTTTGTACATGTCTGAAAACTTTTTAATTATGATAGAATTTGGACCAAATTAATTGTCAGACTCATTTCTGAACTTCTTTCAAAGTACGGGCTTAACCAACCGATGTTTTATTTCAATACTGGGGCGAAAGTAAATTCCACATTTCCACCCACGAATCAGCCGCTTTCTAAGGCCAAAGATATAAAACTACACTTCTCTCAGAGTAATTTTACTAAAAGAATCCCAAATTTCTCAATATATATAATTTAATTTCCCTTAGAATGGCATATTTTGGTTATTTTCAGTTCCCTGTAAAGTATTTTCTGCGTTTCCACACTTTCCACTCCTACTATCAAGTGCAAGCAAAATGAACAAATTGTGCATTTCTTTCCATTATTTTTTTTTCTTTCATAAGTTTTATTTCTAAGTGTTATTTGAACTAATGTTCTTTTATATATGTATGAATAAATTATGTTGATCGACTTGAGAGCGTGATTCAGCCTTGTGTGTGAACTGTATACGTCTGTTTATTATTCTATTTGTTTGTTTTGTGTTGGAGTTTATTAATCTGATATGTGGCAGTCCCAAGGGGGGGCCCTCCCTCGAATACTGCCACATACCTTAGCGTTTAAGAGTGACCATTGTATTATTAAGTTAAGGTGTGTGTATGTGTGGGAATTCTGTCACTGTTGTGTTTGAGCAGTAGAACAGTAGTTTTTAGATAAATGATCTACACAGGCAGGCGGTGTATGAAGCAGAAGTGAAGGCCAGACTGAGACTCTGGGGATTGTATTTGATTATCACCGTTTGTAAAGGTACTTTGCCCCGCGAGCTGTGGTGGAGGAAGCGAGAATAACCAACTCGGAGAGAACGTGTGATTTTCTACTTCTCTGTTCGAGATTTACTTTCATTTTGTTCTACATGCAGGCTGCACTTTTACTTTTATATCACAGTAAACTGTATACAAGATGGTTGTATTTGTGTGTGGATGTAAGTAAACTTAGGGGCAAGAAATGTTGTGGGGATTTTAGCAAGAATCATGTCTTATCGGCCAAAAGTTGAAGTTCCTTCTTTTATCGAGAGATATTGGAAATAAACCTGGAATTGTGGCCACTTCATTTCCATCCGTCTTTTAAGTGACGAGGGAGGATCCAACTTAAAGTGTTTTATTTTTATAAACATAGACGGAAGAGCAACACTTATATACTACCAGGAAACTGTGGGCCCATGTCCCAACACACGTAGGGCCCCAGCAGTGTTATGTCCTTGTCTACTGAAGAAGGAGCCTCACGTGGATAATTTATCCTGGTAAGTATCTAGATCTTGCCCATCCATCTTCATTCATTGTTTATTTAATCACCAACCACTTGATGATGTTTTACAAGACTTTCACAGTAATTTTGGGTTTCTCTGATGCTTATTTGTTGCTTCTATTCTCGCAAATGTTTCTACATTCATTGCCGCTGTGACACATTACAGTGTAGCTTCGACAATCTACTTCATCTTATTCTCTCTTTATCAACATATTAATTATTGATTTATGATCACGAGGTAGTGGAAACCTCGATGTAGAATATCAAACGGTGGTGATGGATTGGCCACGATTCAGGAATGTAATGTGTTCACTTACCGTATTACGTAAATTCACAGTGCATCTCTTATATTGCAAATATCTATCCGTGATAATTTTTGTGCAAACCAATCAAATATTATGTTTTTTGGTCTCACTAAAGTTCTACTGTAAAACACCTTTTTATTCTTGTTTTTTTTTTATATCATTCTTGTTTAGTGTTTTTGCACTATCAAAGGCCAATTCAATAGTTTGTATTTCTGTAATGGAAACAACATTTTGCAGACTTTTTCCCTACGAATGTTGAATTCCCAAGTTTTAACTTTGCTGTGATGTGTATTATGATAATTATAACGGTATATTTGCTCAATGCTAATAGACATTATTCTAATACTATTATCACTATAGCATAACATATGAGTGTTATTTATAAAGAGTCTGATGATAAGAGTTTGTTCAGAAATGGACAATGAACTGAACTTCTAACTCGTGATGTCTGATTATAAGACTGTATATGATCCATGAGTTGGTCTGGCAATAAACTCACTTTCCTTAGAGGAGCCAGTAATTGTTTTTAAAATACTGATTATAAGTTAACTATGAATTATTTTGTCGCGTCCCAATTTCCTTTGTAAAACACAGCTTGGCTTATTTATGGAATTTTGTTATTGTAAAAATAATTTCATATAAACTACATTAAGTATATTTTATTACAATTTTAATCAACTGACTTTTTTTTGCTACAGTTTTGGCAAGATTGTTTGTATTGTTAAAACAAATGCAATACATTAAAATATGTGTTTCTATCTTTGTCTAGTGTGCTATGAAATTCTTTACCATGGTGACGTTGAGATTCCTCGTTTCGTTTTTATATAGTCAACACTTTATATAAATCAAACTAATGATTGGTAAAAAAAATTACACAACTTGAAAAAAATGTGTAGTTAAAAACACTTTCTTTAATCATTTACAATTTCTAATAAAACTCTTTGCTTGAATAGAGTAATCTAAGACTATTATACTCTAATCCATGGAATATTGAAACTGTTTCTCATTGCTATATTAACTTGAAGCTAAGTAAATGGTTACACTATCTTTTGGATCTTATTATTATAGAATATATTTGTGCTATAGTTTATGCTTAGGGATGTGCGATGTTTTAAAGATATGTCAGCTCCAATTTGGAAACGGAAATAGATTCCATCTTTGACAATTATGAGGCTTTGGTAATAAAACTATTGTAAGTTTTTTTTCCCCTAAACACAAATTAGAGTTCAAATAGCAAAAATCTAAAATAGTTAAATTGTATGTGATAACTTAATTTATCAGCTCTGGATGTTATTTGTGTTTGTGATATTTAATATCTAAAGTTATTTAAATCGCTCAATATAATACATTTAAAATAAAAATGAGTCGAATCTGAACCTTACATTTTCTTTCAAATCTCGAATCCTAATTTGAACCCTCAACTCTTTTAAAAAAAAACTCAAAAAGAGTTTAAGTTAGCAGGAGAAAATTAATTTTTTTAAATGTTGCTCAAAACTTGAGAAATGGCATTTTGTTTATCATGTCTTTTACACCATAAACAACAAAGAGAAACTTTTTTAAGACTAAATTAATTATATTAAAACATGTTTTACCATTTTTGTGACTTTGTTATTCAAAGTAAAAATACACCAACCGGTTGTTTTAAATTAAACATTGAAAGGTTAGAAGATAAAGACCTACACTCTCACCAGAAAACTGTAGACCTCAGAGTTCATAACTAAAACACAACAAAACACGTAATTATCTGGGTACATCAGTCCCTTCCTGAGCAGAAGAGAGTAAAAAAACATGATCTACCTCTAGCCGTGCTGCCATAGTCCAGTCTGTGTTTTACTCTCTTCTGCTGGAGAAGGGGCTGATCTACCCCGATAATTACATAATTATGTGTTTTAGTTGTGAACTTTGAGGTCTACAGTTTTCTGGTGAGAGTGTAGGTCTTTAACTTCTATCCTTTTAATGTTTAGTTTAAAATTGTTATTTGAACTGAAGGTCTTTATAATTGTATTCAAGATACTTTTTAGAGATTTTTACAAATCTCATATTTCTTGAATCAAGAATCTAGGATTTGAATCTCCCATCTCTAATTTGAAATCTAAAATTAGTTACTTCAAACTTTGATTTGGCTTAAAGAATATTTCATTAAATTGTATAAAGTTGACTTCGCACAGCCCTAAATAAAAATAGTCGACGATTATCTGTAAGTGCTTTGTAAAAATAATGTACTACGATGACATCGGTTCTAAGATGTGGGGAATTGTATATTTCATCTTGTGTGGGGAGGAAATTAAGTCTGAATCTGTCAAGTTGTTGATCAAAGACTTTAAACCATATAAATAAACCGTCTCCGGCCCACTTTGGTTGCATCTTCTGGGGCAAGGGGGTGACTTATTTATATGTCTCGAGGGCTGATTTCTCTTTTCCGGCCCTTATAAATGTATAGACAACTTTGTTTCTAAATATATTATAAAAATTACATACAATCTTATAAATAATGCTATTAAAACATTATTATGTAAAAAATTATTTTTTTCTAATGAAAATTCTCAATATTTCTCTTAACCGTTGACGATTCGAACAAGACTGAAATGCAGACAGTGATGTCGCTGAGAAGTAGATATTTATTTTGTATTTAAAAAAAAAAGAAATTATGGTTTATCGTATTCCTACTTTGGTAGTTTTGATAGTAAATTTCAACATTTGTTAATGAAAGCGTTGTTGGTAACTATGTGTGCATCTTTTCGGAGGCATTTTGTTTAGTCTCTTGTACACTTCACTCTCGTTTATATAATAAAGTAGTCGACTAGTTTAACTCCCCCTCTCTTTTATTTTTAAGGGAGATGAGTAAAGGTTATTTTATATAGAGTGCATTGATGAAAAATAGTAGTTAACCACCATTTTGTGTTTATTAAAGAAAGGCAATCTACTCATCGATTTACGTTATTCACATTTAAACTAGATAAAGCTTTTTTCTCTCTTAAGAAATGGCTTCTTCATATTCTTATTCAAGGAGGCGAGATAATTTCAGTTTCAAGAAATCTAAAAGGAAAACCTCTTTTCGCTTTATGAAGTAATTGTATTATATTTGGAAGAAGGTACAGGAAAGGGGGGTGTGGAAACATAAAAAAAACGAACACAATCTGGCTTCTATAATGAAAAGAACACAATTCCCACATTAAATTGCTGCCACTGGACAAAGAGGTAATGGCTGCCTCTTGAAAATTGATCATTACCGCACAATTCTTCGACCTAGGTTTCGATAAAATGAAACTGGATTGGGTGGTAGCAGTTGATTTTCTTCAAGAGACAGCCATTACCTCTTTGTCCAGCGGTAACAGTGTAAAGTGCGAGTTGTGTTTTTCTTTTCAAAGTAAAAATCATATTGTGTTAATTTACCTTTTCTAGTTGAATAAATATAATCAGAAAGAAATGTTAAAATGCATTTACTATTTCTACTTTATACAGCAGATAAAGATGAATGTGAACGAAATTTAAAAGAGAGAAAAAAGCCTTTCAAATTGGGGATTATAGCCATCTTTACAATTTGTTTTATTTATATAATTTTAAATAATTTAACATTCTGATGCTCGATCGATGTATTATAAATGGTCGCATCAAATCTGGAGCTGATATTTATTTACTCCAAAATTTCAACGTGTGGTATCGATACTGTACTCATTAAAAGTATCGGAAGAAAAATATCGATGCTATTCTACCACTATTGAAAGAAAAGTATCCATAGCTCTTTTTTAAGATGCTTTTTTGTTATTCATCTTCTTAAAATACTTCCATAATTAACTTTTGGGAGGTGCCCTTTTTTTTTTAGCTATATTGTTTCTACTCTATCAAGATATAACTATTGACAAACAATATAAGAATGGACACCTGCGCCTGGTCAGGCATCAGGTTGTATTGATAAAGATGGAAGAACAGCTATGAATTATGATAAGCTAAAAGAGATTGTGGGCGGTATGCAAGAACGTATAGTGAATGCTTAGTGGACCAATCGTGTGGTCCCGAGCACACTACATCTCCACCTTTTAGCCTATGATGACGCAAGCAAACCCACGCTAGTGTCAACTTAGTCAAGATCTTGCATACAGCCCTGAATTCTAGAGTTGCTTCTTGCTTGTCATACAGAACATGAGTGAGAAATGAAATAATGTCTTTTGTTCTTCCTCCACAGTCCACTCTAGTAAACGTTAAATCCAAGCATGAGAGAAGATAAAAAATTTGTTTCTTTCGATACCGGAGTGTGAGTACTAATATCAGTAAAAGTATCGAGTAAAAAAATATTAGTATCGAAGCGAAAATATTGATATTAATAAAGTATCGATACTTTTTTCACATCTCTATGTGTGGTACAACTATTTTTCATAAGGCCACTCTACCTATGTTTGTATTTTTGACCAAATTAAGTGGGGTTTTTGAGACCAGAAAGTATACGATGAAATAGCGATGCAATATTTCGATATAAATGTCTTGTTAGCAGATTAAATAATGTTTTAATTCAAACTATATATAAATTGAAGGTTTCTTCCTCCCAGTTATCACTTTTGTCTGTTTTTAAAGAATTGTATCAGGTTTTCTTGAATAATATTATATTATGTGTAACTTTATTCATCTTTGTGAATTTGTTTTTTGTATATCAAACAATGACTGTAATAAATAGATTTATAGTTATTTTTGTTTTACTACTCTCCAGAATTTTAGAAATTCTATCGTGTTAGCAAGTTTGAGACCAGACACACTTTGTTATCTTTAGGGCAAGCTTTGGAAATGATTGGCAATTAAAGAAGATATTGAATCTAGAGGGGTCCAGTGGCCTTGAAAACATTTTAATTCACACAAACACACTCATATTATCTTTGACCTTTCACTGTCACGGATAGCATCAGGTGTAGCCGACAGCTCGATTTTCTTATCAAAAAGAAAGCCCTCCTTTCTTAGCACAATACTATTTAGAGGGGTATGAAACTTCGACTTTGCTTCGAAAGCTAAATTCTGGATTAGACAATTATGAAACTTTGTCAATATATATATATATAGAGAGAAAAAAACCATAGATGTTGAAAGCTTGACGATAATATTATGTGGTGAACTTTATTAAATCGTGCAAATATCTAGCCCAGAAATCTACTTAATTATTTAGCTGAAGCTTTAGTAAAATCAATTTTTTATCAAATTTGCAAGCAATATTGTAGGAACTATTTTGCCACTGTAAATAAAGATTATTTAATTTTTTTGCACTTGAATTTAGAGTGCAAGTACTCGAAAATTCAAGTTTGAGTGAGTCAAGTTTTATTAGCTGTTAGAATTCAACTCGAAAAATGTTCGTACTAAAATAATTCTAGATTTTTTTTTAATTTAAAAAATTCTAAGTAGTTTAATTAATGTTATTCAATTTTAAGATATTATTTAATATCAAATAGAGTCTCTTAATATTTACTTTCGTCTAATTAAAACAAAAATATTGTACAATAATAATTATATAAAATATGTTTGAAAATCTGAAAAGTCCAGATTTGTGCTGAATGTACTAAATAGATTTACTACAGAAATTAAACTTGAAATATTTAAAGCGCAATATAGCTTAGTTTAGTAGTATAACTCAAACTTGATGTTTTCGTTCAAACTTAACTCGAAGTGAAAAACGCAGACTGGCACACCCCTGGTTTTGATATTCTCAAATTTTTTTTTTCTTCCTCTATGATATGAAATTATCTCGCAATGTTAATACTGTAGTACTAACTTCATCAGCTGACTTGGATGAAGTATCGTTACTCCGTCTAAACATGGACATTATATTAACTGTAAGGCACTTTAAATAGCGCTCTGCTTTTACACGACCACCAGAATACAAACACAGACCTTGCGGCTCAATTACTACTCTGATATAAATATAAATATATAATAAAGAGATTACCATAGTACTAGTTGGGAGTAGTTCATCTTCACTTGAATTTATATACAAAACTCAAAAAATGTGATCAATTGAAATTTTTAATTCTATCTTAAAAATTTTGAGTTAAATTTATTTGATAACATTTTAAGATATAATTTAATAGTGAACAGCCCCTCTCAAATCAATAATTCATTTTGTCTAATAAAAATATAACTTTTTTCACAACAAATTATCATCAGGGCCGCCCCAAGGAAGGCGGGCAAATGCCTGGGGTGCCACGCCACCTACGTAGTCCTGAAAAACTACAATTAACAATCTTTTTAAGAAATTCATACATTGCTCAGATATTATTGATATTGTATCCCGACTTGTGTCCCTGTTTGAACCAGTGGGCAGGAACATAAGAAAGTCATCCATCTTTTAATGTGCTCCTTTCAAGTTCTTAGGACATTAAAGAGGAGGGGGCGCTTGAATCAGAGTTCTCCCGGTTTCAGAACAATACTCGAGGCGGCCCTGATTATCATAGTGAAATATTGCTTTAACTCGACTCGGAATTGGACGATGCTAACAGGTTCACTCCTGGTACTAAGACTCACTTTTCTGTGGCAGATGTCAGCGCTGCTGTTAGTTTTATTAAACACATCAGCTGATAAATCTGAAGTTTGTATTCTGGCTGGAGTTATGTAACATTTTACCCAATAGAGAAAGAATACCTTTCTGTTATCTAGACTTAGTCTCATTATAATGTAGCATCTATAAATATGTACTTGTGATAACAGTCGAATATAAACCAACATAACACTCATTTTACAACAAACTTTTGTATGTGTTGTGATTGTTGGAGAATCAAATGAACTGTATTTGTAAATGCTTCTTCTAAAAGCTTAAAGAGCTGATCACTTTGTTTTATTTGTAGAAAACAGCCTAGAGTTTTATATGTTTCATAAAAATATGAGTGACATTTTTCTTTTTGACTATTACTCTCTAAACAAACAGAAAAAAAAAAGTCTATCAAACAACACATATTTGAAGCTTACTTTGAAATGTATTTTAACAAAGTATCAGTAAAAACTGTACATTGCCTCTGCCCCTACATTTCTGAAGAGTTGTATTTAATCCACCTTTTCTCAAATCAGAATTTTCATTTTAATTACAAATCCAAAATCTGAATGGTAAAAAACATGACATGCGTAAAAAATTGTTTTAATTCTCACACATTTGTATGAATTAAAAATAAAGTTATTTTGATCCTGTTCACGTAATATGTTAAATTAATGGTTGAGTATGCTAATTAGGTTTTTACAACAATCTTGTAGGTTGAATCCACTCAGTCAAATTGCACACCAAAAAATCTGATTCATAAGATGGAAGTTTTTTTTTTAACATCCTTAAAGATTTAAATATTCAAGAGCCTGTCCATGTTAAAAAGATTATAATTAATTAAAACGTTATCTCTTCTACAGTATTATGGCGAGTGCGCCCAGTTGTAATGTTTTACTCAAAACATGACAGTGACATTTTTATAAAAGATCAACATTTTATTTCCAATGTTAATCTTGATTGTTGCCTCTAACAGTTTACTTAGAAGAGCCTTTTATTAAATGTTATTTTAAAAAACCCTTTTTTTTATCCACTCGACACTCGTGTCATGCCGGGCGTTGCGCCCTTCACTCAGAAGACTTATACGCTCTTGGTCGGTTCTTTGGTTTATTTACATTCTGATTTACGAGCATTTCATATTATTTCGAACACATTTTTATTCTTCTGAAGTTATTTGACCATCTTTGACATCCTATTCATTATATTATATAAAATAACACATAGATCTGGTTGTTTATTAAAACATATGATTACACTTAATGAGATAAAGAAAAGGATAATAAATAATAAGAACTATGACATCCCTAATTTTTTTATACCTTCTATGTATACAATTATACCTCGAACGGGAAATCTTGGCCATTAGCATGTTAATTTTGCCACACGTAAGCAATTCTTTTAATTTTAAGGTGATTTAACTTATTCTTATCCTGTCAAATAGGTTACAATTTAGGCATGTTGTAGTGGTGAACTTGAATATCTGTTATAATGTAATGTTATGTTGTACAGATCAACCGTTTGTATCATTGTATAAATATGGAGATCATCGGTATACTTTTTATTATCCTTCCGACTCTTTCTTAAATTGTTGAAGCAATGTATTATAATTATCATAAGTAACAACTTTTGTATCAAACTCATTATACAAATGTTTAGTTATAAATTCTTTTCTATTTATTTGAACACAACCTCGCAAATCTCAAGTGTTTACTTTTTCTTGTATTGGAAATTTAGTTTTCTAGTTTGGTAATGTTATTAAAAGTACAAATTAAAAAATGAAGAGGTGAAGCGTATGGTTTACTTGTACTGTTTATTTTTGTTTCATATTGTTTTATAAGGTAATGTCCTATTTCCTTGTATAAAAAACACCTCATTGACATTTTGATTTAAGGCAAAGAATACATGCATTTGGAACTAAGTATTTGTTTTCTTTAAATACCTGTCCTCCTCCGAACAGATTCCTAACTGGACTAGATGTGGTTCCAAGAGAAAATATGCACCACCTCAAGAGTTGAGATAACATTTTCTGGTAAAAAAGTTCTGATTATTGAATTACAGTAGAAGGGGATTTTTCGAAAAGGCTTCAATTATAATATCTAAGTATTAACATCCTTAGAATGAATTAAACTGAAGGGGAAACCTTTAAAATTGGAATATCTGACATATTCGTTCCATTAAAATATGTTGAACATTTTTAACATCACATCACTATTCGAGAGTTAACATAATGTTTAGATAGTGCCATTTAAACAATTAAAATTTAATTACATTCATTTGAATTGTTAATAAACTGCAGTGGTAATGAAGCTACGATTTGAGGATTGGCATGTTTTACATCAACACTTCATAGGTATTTATTTTATTGTTAAAAAACTCATAGAGGTCATGTAATTAAATATTCGTATATTTTTAATTTTGGTAGTGAATAAAATATCCTCTAATAGTGCTTAGAACTTTGCATCAATTATGAAGACAAAGGGTATATTTCAATCGGACTTAGCATGCCTCAAGTGCGGTGCAACATTAAAGACAGGAGGCCACATGCCCAGGCCAGAATGAAATGGGTTAGTTTTGCATATAAAACTATTCTATCCTGGTTGAGGTAGATGTGCTGCTGTATTTAGTGTAGCACCGCACTTGAGGTGTACTAAGTCCGACCATGAAACTAGCCCTAATATTTAATAAATGAGTGATTTGATTGCTTGGAACATTAAAAAAAAAATATTTTTCACATTCCTAACACTTAAAATTTAACACCATTGGCCAATGAAGTGATTCTTCACAGGAATTGGTGTTGCACCTTTAGATGAAGCTGTGCCTTTGTGTTATTTTGTCAGAGAGGGACTTTGCGACTAACCGTTATCCAGAAATGCAATATCCAATTGTGTTATGCCGTAATATAGAGGTGTATTTTACATGCTATCAGCTATTTGTTCTAATTTAGGCCCTAAGAAGCCTCTAACAAACCTGAGTTTTAGGTGATTACTTCTTTCAGTGCTAGGCACACCGCATTGTCCATTTCAAGGCCAAGTGGTTTGAGTTTTAAATAAACTTACTTAACCTTAATTCAAAAACCTAACTACTTGCTTCGGTGGCCGCATACTCTCACGTTAGACTTGACCACCAATGATGGGGAGATTGAGGTTCGAATCTCGGTAGGGGTGTAATAAGCGTGGTTTATCTTAACATGTTTTTTCACTCTCCCTTCATGCAAATGCAGGTGCACTTCCTCTTTGTTTAACCTCATTAATCCATTAGCATAATTAGTACATAAGCGTACAACCGGAGCAGGTAGTAAGGCCTGCTGCCTTAAAAAAATCAACTCCTCTGTAGGAGAAAAATAAAATAGTTGATATCATGAGAGATGAATTTTTATGATTGAAATTAGTTATACAAAAAATACTAATTTTTTTACATCATGTCTTGTTAAATATACAGCCCAGGGTTGGAATGAGGAAGGTATAATCTATAGAAAATGTACCCAAATTTGTTCGAAGGGAGAACTTAGAGCAATTAAGGAAACCCATACCCTACAGTCATCAGCGAACTAGACATGTTAAAATTTAGGTCACCGTACTCTTTGTGTGCCCATAAAATTAATATAAGTTAGCTGATAGGAATATTATGTAGTTATTTAAAAATTGAACCTCTATATCTTATTTCCTTTGAGTTAAAAGTTTAAATTCATAATAGCCTCCTCATTAGCAAGTTTTTTTTAAATTATTATTGTACCATTTCTTTTTTGTATCAAAGAAGTTTTACCAATAATTAATAAAAGATTATTTATTATCAACTGAGCCACCGATCGTACTATTTATTCTTGATTGTTTCCGCGAGAAACTGTTAACACAAAAAAAGGTTGTTATCAAAAAATAATAAATAAAATGGCCAAACTTGATATCTCAAGAGGTACGTCATAAAAACAGTAATGTGTGAATACAAAGAAAAATCACGCATTTATTTAGTGATCTTTTATGTATTTTATCTCAACGTGACATCTCAAAAATTTTGTTTTTAAACCATTTTTTTTTTCCATGGCAAATAAGTTTTTAATATATAATCTGAGGTAGAAGCCTGCATATATCGTGATAACTTACTATGTGATCTGTGGTGATGACAATCTTTTATATCAGCTACAGATACGATGTATGTTATATCATTATGATTATTTAATAAAAATAATGGTAATGCAAAAAGTGGGTTGTAAATACATAATTGCGTAGGAGGATTTAAGTTTAATAAGATAATAATATGTATCTGTAATAAGCACAATGTTTATTGTCTATGTAATAATAAGCCATTAATTAGATAATGTGTATAACCTGAAGTATTGAATAGGTAGTAAGACGCAGTGATAGAAAAAAAGATTAGATAATAGTATAGAGAAAGATCTTATGGCCTAGGTGGAATAAAGAAAGGTTTGTATTTTCTAATAAGACAAATTGGATAAAACTTAAGGATTACTTTCAGAATAGTAAAAATTTTTATTTAAAATCTTTACTGACAGTTCTTTCTTATCTGCCAATAGTTAAATAGGTCATTTGGAAATTTCAGGATGTTTCAAAAACAGCATTTAGGAAAAATTAGGTGCTCTTGATTTTAGTGGTAATAACGAAATTTCCGTGTCGAGACTGTAAGGTGTGTAGTGGTCCATAAGAGATAAGACTCCACACTACCTAACATTTTAATTTATTTTAGTTAATTAACGTGTACTTTCTAAACTGACTGATTATATCAGCACATGATTTATACATTTAACTTAGATCTAGAACAGACACAACATCCAGCCCCCAGCCATTAATTTATCTGTAAACGAATCATTTCACCAATAGCCCACTATATTTTTGAGTCACGCCAAGAATTGAACCCATGACCCTTAACTCACTATACAGTCATGATATCGACTCCGTACTAACAGAGTGTGTACAGAGTCCTGAGCCCATAATCTCCACATCAATATGTTTCTTATGAATTGAAATAACTTCTTCACAGTCTGTATCCTTAATCACGTGACCATACAAACCAATGAGAAAAGTCGGAGACTCCATCCAATTATCCTCTTTGAAAGATCAAGGTGCAAGCAGATGTAATATGTGCAGCCTATAAAGAATACTAATGGGAAAATTAATCTACCAACCTGACACCACTCTTTCTGAGAACTTGATATTTCTCAGAAAACTGTTTCCCCATAGCAATGGATCATTTTTCTGTCATTGGTGCTTTCATTTTGATGTGTGCGCACATATTTACGTTGCTGTGATTGGTAGTCCTTAGCAGTTCATATCGACTATTACCTAGAAAGTTAAAGTTTGGTCAACTTCTACAAAGTGCTAAGGACTTAAGCCCCATCTCTAGACTCCACACTAACAACATGAGGTAAAACCCACTTCGGTGGCTGCATGGTCTAAGGCGCTAGTACTCTAACAATATAGACTGGACTGCCAAAGATGGGGAGATTGGGGTTGGTTCCCGGCCGGGTGCACCTGAAGTTTCCCATTCTCCCTCCACACAAATACAGGTGCACTTCCTTTAAATTAAACCTTTCTAATCCCTAACACATTTAGTATTATTACTTAGTAGGTAGGTAAGCAAATTGTACACTTTGGTAAATGTTATTATCGCACATTTGTTGTTTACTATGGTAATTATCTTTGTAATTTTTCACAGGTTCTTTCTTTAAACTCGTCATGAATTCAGAAATAGAACATACAGAGTCTGCCGACAATTACAGTAATCTGGAAGAGAAATATGTTCAAGCCAGCATTGCCAACTGTAAAGCTTCTAAATGTTTTGTGGATTACACCATCCCGGTGCCGTGGGGTCATATTGCAGGTGAGGGATATTTCAAATTAGTTGATTTAATTAACAGAGTTTTGTAACTGTCCATTGAGTAATATTTGTTTGTATCTTGTCCAGTGAAAGGCTGGAATGATCCCAACAGCGTCCCTATCCTCGTATTACACGGTATCCTGGACAACTGTGGCTCGTTCAACCGACTGATCCCACTGCTACCAACCTCGCACTACTACCTGTGTGTCGACTTACCAGGGCATGGCCTGTCCTCTCATTTCCCACCGGGAATACCGCTCGACTTCCTGGACTACATTGACGCAGTCCACCGCATCGTCGGACATCTTGGGTGGACAAAGTTTACATGGATGGGACACAGCTTTGGAGGTCAACTGGGTGTAATGTTTGCCTCGATCTACCCCGAGCTCATCGAAAAGCTCATCTTGATAGACGCAATATCTTCCGTCGATGTCCCCACACGGCAGATCGGGTCTTATCTACGGGTGTACCATGAGATGTTGAGTAAACTCGACACACACAACAGTCCACCGAGCTATACTTATCATGAAATTCTGGACAGATTGATAAACAAGAGGATGGATAAGATATCGTCGATAGCAGGCAAGGAGCTATTGGAGCGTTCAGTGGTGGGGACCTCGGATAGGTTCAGTTACGTTGCCGATCAGCGTCTCAAGTTGATGGTCTACCCTCTGTTCGACATGGACCAGTTATTGGCAATGTTTGATAACATCAGGTATTCACTTCATCTCTCTGACAAACGTATATTCCACTAGAGTGAAATATTCTACCTGGAGGTATGGTTCATGCTCACCATCATCAACTGGCCGGTTCACTTTAGTAAAATGCCTCCAACTTTCTCTCTCCTTCCACCATTATTCTTCCTTCACTTCCACCATTCTTCACTACTCATTCGCACACTTTCTGTCCTCTGTTCTTCTCATCTCTTTCTTGATCTCCCTTGTGATATTTTTCCCACATCCTTCATCTCCATCATTATCCTAGGGTTCCTTTCCTTTTCCATCTTCATTACATTTCCTTACCATCTCAGTCCTACCTCCTATCTTGCTCAAAACATATCACGTGTTAACATGCGTGTTTATTTATATGAAATCAACGCGATCCTGAGCCCACGTTTCTTACTCGTGGTTGATGGGTAATAAAACAATATCTCCACTAGTCTATTTAACCTACAAATCCCGAATCTCAACTACAAATCTTACTAACATGGTAAACATACAAGGCTTGTTTTACTGCAGTAATTCTTAAGTTGTTATAGGGGAAAACCCGCCTCCATGGCGTAGTTGGCTAACGTGCCAGTCGTGTTGACCTAGACCACCGAGGATGGGGAGATCGAGGTTCGAATCTCGGTCGGGTAAACTGTGGGTGGTTTTCCTAAATAGTTTTCCACTCTCCCTCCACGCAAATGCTGGTTCACTTCCTCTAAATTCAACCTTGCCAATTCCTAATCCATTAGTGTAATTAGTACTTAAGCGTATAACCCGAACAGGTAGTAAGACACAGTGCTAATAAAACTAAAGTTGTTTTTTTAATCTTGCATTTGATATTTTCTCGAATCTTGAATCTTCATTTATTTGAGAATTAGAAGATCCCATCTCAATTATATATCAAATCAAATAATCACTATTGGATTAAAAAAAAAATTAGCAAAACTAAATACAAGCTATGTAATGGAGATGTTGCTGATTAATTTTTTTTTCCAGGTGCCCACAGCTATTAATCATGAGCAAGTATGCTCGAAGAGCGTTGCATTATGAAATATTTAGGAAATGTTTTGAAAAATTCAAGTCTCGGAGTAACTTCAGCTACGTCAACATGGATGGGAATCACGACGTTCATAGTGACTCCCCCGCTAGAGTTGCACCTTCAATATCACGATTTCTGATTCAGAGCAGTTCTAAACTCTGATACTGTATAAATAATACCTATTTTTATTTCTTGAGGTACATTTTGTTACGGAATATATTTACATACATACTGGCAACGGGGATGCGGCAGTTAGCCTAAAAATGAAACCAAAAGTAATTTGGCCTAAAATGTAAATTTAAAACCTTCAGGTATCTTCGGAAAGTAAAAAGTACTCTTAATTGTTTCATCTGTATATAGATAGTTTAACTGATGCGAGATAGTTACAATATTTCTAAAAACATTGTGTTCAAATTGTGTTCGTCCCCTTTTAATTTTTTCTGTCCCTCTTCCTGTATCTCCTTCCAAACATAACATTTTATAAACAAAGAAATTATGCATTATTTCAGGATATTATAATTACAAAGTGACGGGCCATTTTGTACTTACAGTATTAATAATATTATTATTTTATTATTCTAATGCGGAATTTGACTCATTTTCCAATTAAAAGTTCATTGCCACACTTAACAAAAGTACGCCATCTATCCTTATCCTGAGCTAGTTCTGTTACCTTAAAACTTACCAGGTAATTAAGCAAGATTATGTTTTACACGGGAAATTGACCACAAATGAAGAAAAGAAAATATGAGTGTATCCAGTAAAAATCAACAATTAAATACACAAGACCTGGACATTAATACTAATTGGTCCTGTGTTTGACTATGGAAACCAAATACATATGACATAGGCTATTAAATACAAGTTAAAGATTCAAACTGATCGTAGTCGCTTAGTTTAAATAACCTAAACAGATATATTAATGTTTAATATAAATTGGTTTATAGTCCATTGGAATGGTCAATATTATGTCTCTTTTCTCAAAGTGACTAGAAAAGTTATATGAAAACATTAGTTTAATGTTATAGACTTTAAGTCTAGACAAATTGTTATCAAAAATGTCATTTTTACAACGTGACTAAAAGTAGTTTAGAAATATGAATTTTAGAAAAAAATAGAGCATCTGAAAATTTAAACTGAAAAATTTATTTTAGAATATACTAATAGCCGCCATAGCGGCTCCTTCGTAACTTCTTCGCCAAGCGAGATGTTTCTTAGTTGTAGCCTAGTCAGAAAGTCAACTCTACTAGGTTTGGGACTCCCTTACCTAGGGTATGTGGCCGCAAGCTCTGAGAAGCGCCTCGAAACTTCTAACATCACCAAGTATTGGTCAGGTACTCTGGCTGTCCTTGAGCTGGGCACGCTGACTGGAAGGACCGTGACGACCTCGACACATGCTAGTCAGAGCTTTTTATTTAACTGGTGAATATTTTCAGGAAGGGGGTTGGGTCTTGTCTTATCAAATAAGTTTTTGTGCCTATGGTGATCTTAATGGAGGAATGAAAATAATAAAATATGGTAAGTACATTGTTTATTCGGAGGGTGATAATATATAGAAATAATATTGTGGTTTATTGGTGTAGCTGGGGATAATTTGTCTTCTTGTAGATTGCTAAGTTCAATTACTTAGCAGGCGCTAGAGTTCAAGAAAAGGCATTAGTGTAAATAAATCATTATGAACAGTTTACAGTTTATGGCCAGATCATTTCTGTAAAATGTCTCCATCTACCTCTGTCCTTCCACCATTCATCATCCTTTATTTACTTTCGTTTTTCTCCTCTCATTTGCACACTGGTTGCTATCTGCCCCTTCCATTTCTTCCTGAGTCATATACTCCAACCTGCTCATTACATGTCCATACCATCTCAGTCTTGCTTCCTCTACTATCTCATGTACTCCAACCTCCTCAATACATGTCCATACCATCTCGGTCTTGCTTCCTCTACTATCTCATGTACTCCAACATCCTCATTACATGTCCATACCATCTCAATCTTGCTTCCTCTACTATCTCATGTACTCCAACATCCTCATTACATGCCCATACCATCTCAGTCTTGCTTCCTCTACTACCTCATGTACTCCAACATCCTCATTACATGACCATACCATCTCAGTCTTGCTTCCTCTACTACCTCATGTACTCCAACCTCCTCATTACATGTTCATACCATTTCAATCTTGCTTCCTCTACTACCTCATGTACTCCAACCTTCTCATTACATGACCATACCATCAGAGCCTTGCTTCCTCTACTGTCTCATATACTCCAACATCCTCATTACATGCCCATACCATCTCAGTCGAATGGGTAGTAATAGGCGGTGCCAAAAGAAATTTCTTATTGATGGCAACATACACCAGCATGCATCACCATTTTATTTTACCTTGTCCTAATATAATGTTCACTAAGGCAATTGTATTTGACACAGGGATTGGGGACCGAAGTGGCATTAGAGGATTATTTTTGAATAACAGAATACTATTAAAAACCGCCTAGGTAAAATGCATCCTTTGTAGTAGGTAATTAAAGCAAATGTTTTGTTCAATAAACATTTCAAGTGCATCAAACATATTCCATGCAAGAGAAGGACTCGAGGATTTTCTCTAAAATGTTATTTCATTGCTTTGTGCTGACAAGATAAAATTTAGTTATATTGCCGGTTTCTTGAATATTCTGAGTTTTTTTATATTTCTCTCAATGCCAACCACAACGTAAAGATTCTGTAAAAATGTATTAATGGTTTTGACATTTCATATGGTCACCAATCAATCAACTTAGATATTTTTAGATTTGTGTCCAAACTACCTTGGTTCAATATTGTATTATTATTTCTTTTTAAAGTCGCAAAATTGTTAACACCATTTCACCTAGCTCTAATTTTAACACTAGAATCTCCATTGATAACAAATTAGGTTTCCATCGCTCTAGTCCTATGGAAAGTGTTTAATGGTTTCTAAACCAAAATGGACAGTGTAATTACCGATTCCTTTTTACTTCTATCTCTTTGGTTTGAGGGAATATCCAGACTTTCTGAACTCGCCCTGAGGGGTAATGACTTCCGAGTTAAGGTCATTTCACTTCCGCTTAAGCTCCCAATAGGATCCTTTCTGTTTACAATGTCTCCGGTACTAAAAGAGCGTCTGTTTTCAATGAATCTCGAATAATTAAGCCTCATATGAGTGAGTGAGTTTATATTTTATCATAATTTTTGACCATAAATATCACAAATAAAATGTCTCGTAGCAAAGATGAAGAGCTTCTTTTAGAAGAACGTATCGAAAGAATTAAAAAAAGGAATGAAGAGATAAAACGAAGGCATTTGGTAATAATATAATTTACGGTACTTTTTCTTTATTAACATATTTTAAATTAAATTCTCCTTCGTTAAAAGAGTTTTGAAGCTTTGTTTTGTATAATGTATTACTGTTTTATTAATGTTTTTGCTTTGCGACTTTTGTGTTACTGTTTGTGTCTAAAATGAGGATGTTATTTAGTCGTGTTTACATTCAAATGCATATTTTCTTTTAGCAAGCTGCGCCTTACTACACGTTAGGGTTATTCGCTGGTGTACTAATTACGCTAATGGTTTTAGGGATTAGAAAGGTCAAATTTAAAGCAAGTGTAGCCGCGTGTTCGTAGAGTTAGAGTGGAATACAATTCTAGAAAATATCTCAATACACGCAACTTATATTTGAACCTCTATCACCCCGTCACCGGCAGTTTAGTTTACTGCGGGTAAAAAAATGGATATTTAGGTGACACAGTATATGCATAATATGTATCTGACATGAAATTTAAAGTTGTTTTTTTACTCTAGGAAGTGGAGGCAGATAAACAGAATGCAGCAAAACTGAATGCTTTAGTCCAGCCGAAAGCTTTGGTTGAAGATTGGACGAATGAACGTTCATCTTATTCTTCAGATCTGAGACGCTCACAACAAAGTGGACAAGCCCCATCAGACTCCTCATCTTATAACCGAACAACTCCACATTCACAAACTCCAAGAGAAGGAAGACATATAGAACAAACTGCAAATATAAGTACCGGTACAAGTCCTAAATCGAGGAAATCAGTTGCCAAAACTTACACATTCGGGGAGGTAAGTCTACACTTTTTATCTCCTCACATAGACTTTTTTTTCCCCTCATGATACATGTTTAAAAATATTTATTTAATATTACATTTTCTCGTGATAAAACCTAATATAACTAGGACCGCATAAAACAGCTGTTCTCAAACTGTGGGTCGTGACACGCTAGGAAGTTGCACACACAAACTTAATGGGCCAAGAAGATCTCGGACAAAATTTTATTTAATTTGTTCAATAGAACACACTTCGTCAAGTGAATGTTGGCGGTTTTATTATTTCTTCCTGAAACCGTTAACTAGGGTCGGATTAAGTCGGGAAGGGACTTTATTCAGTTTACCAACCATTCAAACCATTCAAACACATTATTTACATCTATTTGTAAATTTATCTTATCTGCAGCTTTCACTTTTGATAAATATTATCAGTAGGCCTACAAAAAAATAACTAATTATGAAGTAAAATGTTATTGTTTGATGAAAATATATTTTTATAGTTTTTCATTCATGGTACTTTCTACCATAATCCCTTAAATCTAGAACAAACACAACATTCATCCCTCGGTCATTAATTTATCACTGTAGAAAGAGGGAACCCCCACATTCCACCGATGATAAAATTTTCAGCCATGCAGGGAATCGAACCAGGGACCTATTGCTCAGCAGGCAGATATGTTATCGATTGAGCTGATGAATGTATTCGGGATAATAGTTATAATAGCATCGAAATATCGAAGTGTATGTAAATATGTGTTAGTGTTTTTACTTTTATTTGTGCTCTACCATTTTCTTAATATTCTATCATTTTATTTTATTACCAATTGTTTTTGCTCAATGCACTTTATTTCATACATAAAAATAAAAGTTTGTAATTTCAAACAAGAGCATTTTCGAATAAAATAAAAAAAAATGCCCAATAAAGCTTTGCGGTTAGCCAAATAATATGTATTCACAATTAATTGGGTCACAAGTCATATAAGTTTGGAAAGCAATGATTAAAAGTATATTACTGATATGATATAATATAACTACATGTTTAGCTTTTAGTTTGTTTTTACAAGTTGTTGGAAATATACATAGTGCATGTTTTTATACTTTTAGTTGGGCCTACCGAGTGCTGTTTCAGTGCCACCTTGTTAGTACAGAGCGTTGTTTCAGTGCCACCTTGTTAGTACAGAGTGTTGTTTCAGTGCCAGTTTGTTAGTACTGAGTGTTGTTTCAGTGCCACCTTGTTAGGTACAGAGCGTTGTTTCAGTGCCACCTTGTTAGTACAGAGCGTTCTTTCAGTGCCACCTTGTTAGTACAGAGTGTTGTTTCAGTGCCACCTTGTTGGTACAGAGCGTTGTTTCAGTGCCACCTTGTTAGTACAGAGCGTTCTTTCAGTGTCACCTTGTTAGTACTGAGTGTTGTTTCAGTGCCACCTTGTTAGTACAGAGCGTTGTTTCAGTGTCACCTTGTTAGTACAGAGCGTTGTTTCAGTGTCACCTTGTTAGTACAGAGTGTTGTTTCAGTGCCACCTTGTTAGTACTGAGTGTTGTTTCAGTGCCACCTTGTTAGTACAGAGTGTTGTTTCAGTGCCACCTATGTTAGTACTGAGTGTTGTTTCAGTGCCACCTTGTTAGTACTGAGTGTTGTTTCAGGGTAATGGGCCACCTCCAGATCCTGTTTACAACTTCCTGGCTGACCATGACCGTGACTCTGTCAGAGAGGACAGGCCCCCCCGTCGTGGACCTCGGGACGGAGGTTACGGAAGCAGGGGCAGAGACAGGCGCAAGGTGAGTGCTCAACTAACACCTGCTGTGTTTTATATTTCATTCAGATGAGCAAACTTTTGAATCTTCGATGATAGAGTGATATTTACCTGGGGTTTGGGAAGCTTTGAAACAAATACCAGCTTTGACAACTACAAAGCTCTGCCAATAGAAATATTGCCTGTTAAAATACTCAAGGGTCAGTTATTTCTGTCCTGGAATGATATTTAAATTACAAATTGATATTCATATAAAAAAAATCTGCAATAATTGAATTGCAAGTCATGAAACTAGCCTGATTGCTCAGAAAAAATGAAATATTACTAACAAATTGTTCAATAAATCAATTCCAAGTAATTTTAGCGCACAAAGTTATATAAATAACCACAATATAATATTTTTTCAAGCGCTTTGAATTTAAAAAATGGACTTGGCACACTCCTAATGTTTACTCCAAATTTGAGATTTTGTTTTGGGTTGAGTCATGTACCACTCTTGTCCATCCACCAACACATTTTCTCGATTTAAATATTCATGGACTTATTAAAAGATCATAACAAATTTTTAAATAAAACTCAAATCTAGGTCAGATTATTAATATAATTCTTTGAGTTTGTGAAACTTTGTCCAAATCTAACATTCTGTACTAGTTTCAGATATTATATTTAAAACATAAAAGTAGATTAGTGTGCATGCCACTTTTAATTAATGGGCTCCAAACTTGGGTGAGCTACTTTTATTCTTTCGTATAATTAACTAGACCACATGGATGTCCACTTAGTGGGTCACTTGCGGCCCGCCAGATCAAATTGCAGAAATAAACGACAAATCAGACTCTTGTTTCTATTAGATCTTTGCATTAAGTCCTATAAATTTCCCTTGTGTCCCAGGGGAAATCCCCCAAGAATGTATGCGGCCCTCGGCCGGTGAACGGTTGTACATGCCTGGACTCCAGGAAGCCAGTAATTTGAAAATTGAAAACTTCTGTTTCCACACTGTCATAAATAATAAATCAAATAAGACATATTTCTAGAGTGCCAATTTTTAGTGACTTTCAATAAATGTTAGGGGGTCGAAAATGGGCCTCCTATAAAAGTCAGGGTTTATCTAAATTGCTAGTAAAACAAACACATTTAAGATTATTACACAAAAGAGGAAAAGGTAGGGCCTAAGTAAAATATCAACTAAGTACAGTCTAATTTAGAAATGAAGGAACATTTTGTTGACAGTTAAAAACGCTTATAAAAACTATAATTTCCTTATATATGTGTGTGTGTGTGTGTGTGTGTGTGTGCGTGTGAGATCGGCTGTTACTTTACGTGGTTAGTATCAATACATATAAAATAACAGTAATAATATAATAAAATGTTATCATTGTCATTGGGAAAAATTTGTTTGTATTTAATAAAACTTCTTTTCCACCATAATTGAAGAACTCATTCCCCAAACCAGTTCAATACATTTTTTAAAATCTACAGGAGAGCCCAAAAATAACTAGCAATCATACTTTTTTGAAATTTTAATTTAAATTTAGCAATTGAGTTTTCAAAACAGACACACACAGTTTTTGGAGTGACGTGAAACCTGTAGAAATTAAAAATTTACTGGCGTTTGGTTTTTACAGTTTTTTGGCTCCTGTAAAATTAAAAAAAATAGACTGAACTGGTTTTGAGAACGAGCTCTTCAATTCCATTATAACGTTCAATTCTAACCACACATTTTAATACCTTGTTTTGTATTATATTTGGAAAAAGGTTCAGGAAAGGTGGATAAAAAATATATAAAGTTTCTTTTATTTGCTTTTATCCAACTTTCTTGACCTTCTTCCAAATATAATACAATTACCTCATAAAGCGAACAGAGGTTTTCCTTATAGAGATGCCCTGTTTTGATAAATCTTAGTTTAGGGTTTATCATAATCATCATCATGTAGTTTGTGGCCGAGCGGGTTTAGTAAAATACCTCCTCACTTCCTCCTTCCACCGTTCTTCCTCTCTCTCACACACTTGCTGTTATCTGCTCCTTCCATCTCTGCTTCCTCCCTTGCTCTCTCTTCCCTCCAAATTGCGTGTGTTTATTTAAAGGTTATTTTCTGTGTATTGTGGGTAGGGACATAACTGAGCCATATCATACACGCGATGAACAGTTTCAACATTTTGTGAGCCGTCCAACCTCTGAAGACCTCTCGTGTTTTGTTGCTTAGGAGCAGAGAAATCAGCACGAACCTGTCGAGCCCAGAGTACGAGGCTTGGCGGGCCGAGAGGAACCGCATCGACCAAGACCGCATCAACAGGCAGAAGACCGCAGAGGGCCATTGGAGAAGAGAATGGGACAACGAGAAGATGGCGCAAGGGTGAGTCACACCTGGCTAGAATCGAACCAGGGCCTTCTTCGCCGCGCGTCTCGCTACTCGTGTGCGTGCTAATGGAATAAGGGTTAGGTGGGTTGGATTTTTAAAACTGCATGAAAGGAGAGTGGGAATTCATTTAGGGGGAATCTTACAACCGTCCTCAGCGCGAGGAACTAACTATTGATCTAAGTTGTGGACCGTGGACAAAAAATATGTTGGGGTACTAACATCATAATCATCTTCACAGCCTCATTACTAAACAGGGGTGTGAAGTTTTGAAAACTTTGGATATTCGTTTGCTTCAACTACAATTCGAAAGTAGGATTCCATATTCGACAAATACGAGGGCCCGTCATAAAGATAGGACACACATTTATGTTTGTCTTTATTAATTTTCTGCTGTTATTTCTATCACAAATTAGTGTTTGCTTCACATATAAAAAAAAATTAAATTACACTTTGTGATAACTAAATTTATTGTTTTAAGACAAAATATATTAACTATGTTTGAAATAGTAGCATTTTGTAATTTTTTTTTCTTTCCTGAATTAATATAGTTAAGTTATGCAAAGTATAATATTTTTAATCAAACATTAAACAATTTTTTCTAAATATTCAAACTTCGGTTCAGCTTTGGGAATATCTCATATTATTCAATTCGACTTCACCTCGAATTGAAAAAGTAAACTTCACACACCCCTATTAGTAAATATAATAGAATTGTAGAAAAATGAAAGGCAAAGAAAAGTAAAAACACTACAATATATTTACAAACACTTTGTTAAGTCGATATTTGGTTGTATCTTCTTGAGGAGGTGTTGGACGGAACATGTCATTTTGTAAAAGTCGGTGAAATATTGAATTGTTTGTAAATATATGTTAGTGGTTTTTTACTTTAAATTGTGCTTCTTTTTTTACAATTTTATATTTGTTTAGTGATATAAATAGCATGCTTAAATAACTTTATTGTATATATTTAAACTAATATGTGGAGCGTCCACCCTTACTATGTGAATTATTAACTCGAGCTTCCATTTGAAATGATTTCAGGGGCAATGAAGACCAGTCTCCCAGAAAACTAGTCAGAGGGGCCCCTCCCAGGGGCAGTTACTCGGACCAAAGTCCTTGGTTTAATCATGATTGTGAGTTTAAAAGATATGAGCACCCCCTCAGGGAACTAGCAGCGATCCACCATTTTGTTTGTAAAGGCTTAACATGAACCAATCCGCTTCGGTGGCCACATGGTCTAAGGTGCTATTCTCGCAATAGACTAGACTGTTGAACGTGAGATTGGGGTTTGACCCCGGTTGGGTGTACTGAGGATGGTTTTACACTTTACCTCTATGCAAATGCCAGTACACTCCATCTAAATTCAACCCTTATAACTCCCAACACGTTAGCATAATTAGTACATACATTCACTGTTAAATATTTTCACTTTGATTAAAATTGTACATTTTTAAAGATTCAAATATTTGAATTTGGTTTCTAGAATTTATATAGGATTGGATCCACCTCTAAGTCTTTTACTACGAGTCTGATATAGTCTCCGACTTAACCTAGAACACTTTTCAACACATTTTAAGTTTTGTTTTAATGAAATATAATTGTAAGTCACTTTTTAACAGCTCGTCAGATTGATCACGGCGCAAGTGGCGACCCACTCCCCCAGCAAGGTGGTGACAGTTTCTCTCCACGGAGTGGCGACACGTTTTCGTCGCAAAGTGGTGACAGGAGTAAAATGACGAGAAGAGAAGTCGCAAGGGGGGATAAGCTATCATACAACAACAATAATAACACAGGTATTTGGATCCCCCCAACCCCTGTTTGAAATAAGTCGATGACCTATATCTGTGTGAAAAGGTTAGAGGGAAACTATCTCTTTTTAATAACTGCAACCTACACTTTTTATCATCTTTGAGGGGAACAGCGCTGTTGTTTTCTTGTTTTTGTTTGGTTAATCATTTCCCGAATATAAGACTATATAATATCTCTGCACCAACATATTTTGTACTTGTTGATTACTCAAAAGAGTTATAAAATGTTTTCTTTTCAATATTGATATTGTATTCGCCCCACTAAATCTGTTTAGTAAGTGTTTCTGTAACCTGTTTCGGTGGCCACATGGTCTAAGGCGCTACTCTCGCAGTAGACTAGACTGCCGATGACTGGGAGATCGAGGTTTGAATCTCGGTCAGGTGTACTAAGGGTAGTTTTTCCAAAATTATTTTCCACTCTCCCTCAACACAAATGCAGGTACACTTTCTATAAATATAACATTACTCATCCCTAAAACCATTAGTGTAAGTAGTACGTAAGTGTATATCCTGAACGGGTAGTAAGATGCAGTGCTAAAAAGGAGGAGGGAGGAGGTTTCTGTAAAGAAAGCCGTCGGTTGTCTTAAGAGATAATATTTGTTGTATTTTAACTTTTAACATCACATTACTCTTGTTTTTCCATTAACAGGAATAGAACCACGCACATCGCCCAACAGAGGGAGGAATTTGAAAATGAACGCTTTCAAGGAGCCAGAACTTCTCGGGAAAGAGTATGAATCACAAACAAAAAAAACATCCGGCAACATCTATGCGTCTGCTAATAAAACTCTAGTTACAGGCTCACAAAGAGCTGCCCCCCGTGGGAGAGGCAGGCCATTGGACTTACAGAAAACTGCTAAAATTACTCCCCGGGAGATACGCAAGACAGACAAATCTCCAGATTCACGCTTCGTTAATAAAGTTTTGACATCCGAGGACCTGATTAAATCTTCTTCATTTGTGAATGAATCTCAATCTCTGCCTTACACCTGTGATGAAAGATTCACACGTGCCGAACAGCGGAAATTTGTCGGGGATGATTCGTCTCGGGTTTCCAGCCTTGGATCAATCACTGGTAGTCCCGGGGACAGAAACGTGGTCAGCGTGGGACAAACCTTCAAGATCTCTTTCTCCAATGAAACGGTCGTCCCAAGTCCTGAAGTTAAGAGGGTTAGAGGTAAGACTAAATTTCTTGAGTTACTCGGCCTGTAGTCTTATCTCTCCCATTGCTTGCTGCTGATATGATCATTATTTATTGTTGCAGTGAAAGTCCCACAAATAGTTGGGACCGGCAGGGTTGGACCCAGACAGAATGTTCGACTGAGCTACAGCAGCCAATCAGAGGACGAAGCACTTCAACAGACATCAAGTTTAAACCTGAAACGATCATTGCAGCAACCGCCCCATTCATTGCCGAACACCCAAGACTCGTCCCCAAGATTAGTCCAGACTGTGACGCTCAATCTTGCGTCCTTGAAACCACCCTTGCCTCCTTCTCCCCGAGATGACCCCAAGCCCAGGCGGCAAAGACCTCGGGCCCTAGCGAAGGCTCGGCTCGGCAGGAAGTACTCTAGCAAACGGGGTGGCAGATGTCCGGAGAAAGAAAAAGATGACGAAGCTATCACAGAGTCGGACGCATCTAGAGAGGTTGATTCTGAAGGCGGAGGAGACGACTCTTGGGAGGATGTCAGTGTGACGACCACAAGTGGTGCTGAAAGTGCTTCTGAAATGTTAGAGGAAAGAGCCGTAGGGAAGAATTGTTGCACTAGACCCGACTTGGAAACTGTCCCAGGAGGAGATGCGAGCACTTTCGACGCAGCTTCAGAGAAAGTTGAGTCACAGGCCAGACTAAATAACTTTGTGAACGAACAAGAAAACGTAGAGTCTCAAACAACGAGCGTTGATAAAAACGTAACTGTTCAGGAAAGTACCCGAGAAAAGTTACAAGGTATTATTGACTATAAAGGGGACATAACCGTAAACACAGTTTCACCGAAAGAACATAAGGAGGAAGAATTTTACGATACCATTGAAGAACCAGATGAAAAAAACATAATTTCAGCTGACATTAAAGTTAATGAAGACTGTAATTCATCATATCAAAATAAAGATAGTCTAAATATTGCCTTGAAAAAAACTAATGTACATTCAGTAACTGATGAACCAGGACACGAAATAACGGAAAGTAATAAAGCTACATCGGAGGACATGCACTTAATAAGTGATAACAACAAGGAAATAAGTGCCGGTAATGAGCGCACGTCAACACCCACCGCTAATGGACCACACAATATTGCACGTTCTGACATTACAGAACCAGGTGAGGATACTTCAAGCTGTAAGGACCCTTAAAAGGCACTTTTGAAATCAAAGATCTGTTTAATATCAAAGAAATTATGTCCTCTGTTATTGTTTATTTTGTGATTAAAACTGCTTAGATAATGTAATAGTATAAATCCATCATGTTTAAAGCACTTACACTTTGATAATATTTACTTATAACTTAAAAAATTACAGATAATTTTTGGGTTACCTGTACTTTAAAGCTCAGTACGTACTTGGAAACATTGTTGGCAAACATTAAAGAAACATTGTTTTCCGTACAGAGTTAAGTTGAGTGAAAGATGACTTTTGAGGAGGTGCTGCTATGGTTTGTGCTTTGTATGTAGCCATGAGCTGTTCAAGAAGAAAACGAGGGTGGATCTGTAAATTGCTTCAAAATGGTTCGTACTATGCGAATAATCTTCCGACAGAACTGAAGCTCGAAGACTGCGGTGGTTTTAAGAACTTCACTCGTAGGTCTCTTACAGATTTTGAGGTTGTTTTACAAATGGCTGGTCCCAGGATTATCAAAAGAGAGACACAATCTCACCTACTGGTCCACGTTGCTTGTTGTCGGAAATGTTGGCCAACATTGTTTCTTGTAAACCATTTGTAATGGATCACGGGAAACACAAAGGAAACATGAAAAAATGTTGACCAACTGTTACCGAAACAGTTGGGCAACATGATGGCAAACAACATTTTTGTGAAAATGTCCTAGTGCTACCACAACTTGGCTCCGTTAAGTTCATATCCTGGGGTCAAGCCCTGGAGATAACCCTTTTCACTTTCATTATTCCTCTGTGCAATGTGTAGTAATGTGCAGCTCTGGTCTGTCGGGGAAACATCAAGAAGGAACTTGTTATATTCTCCATCTTGTAATGGAGAGGTAAAGGTTCCTGGTAAACAAGGAATACAGACGACAGAACAAGTCTATATAATTCATTCAGCCAGTTTGTGTGGCTGTTCCATGATGCACAGATTAATACTGAAACAAGTATTTGTTATTATATGGAAGGAGGTGCCAGAAATAAGAATAAGGACTAATTAAAGGGACCGGAAGAGGTAGTAAATATTTTCACAATTATTTGCTGTCCTTATCAGTTCCTTACCAATGGTAGTATTTTTAAATTGGTATTTACATCTTTTACAAACAGAATTCTAAGTTTTTATAAAACAATCACTAAATTATTATAGTATATCAACTATTTTGAAATTATTTTTTTGCCCTTGTTGCATTAATGAAAATGTTATATATTTTATGTTCCTGTTTACAATTGAACTTTATTGAGTTGTATTTTTAATTTGGTGACAAAGACTAGAATGTTGACATTATTGAGGCAGTTTCTTGTTACTTTGAACTGTCATGGCAAAGTTGGCGTCTGTCAAAAGTTTGATGAGCGTTCAAAAGAAATGCAAGTTATATCAACATATTTTTAGCATAATATTAATTGCTGGTAAACATTTATAAACAATACACACTTTTATAACCAATGTGTCCAGAAAACAGGAAATTGTGAGGGAATTTGCTTGGTCAGGGAAAAGTTGGGTAATTTTTATAATATTTCTGAAATTTTTACATATTCACTCAAAAATTATGTAAATTTGAATATACGAAAATCTAAAGGTGTGTGAAGACCACTTTTTCAATTTGAAGTAAACTCGAATCAATGAAATATTTTCGAGTACAAATCAAAGTTCGAATATTTTTTGTTAGTTTTATGCTTGAAAAAAATATTGGTTATTTATTTGAAACTTTATACACTAAAATTACTTGGAAAATGTTTTGTTGCACAATTGTTTGTACTAAGTTTAATTCTGAAGAATCAACGATTGATTTACTTGTCGCTGCTGCTAATGATTGTTTCTGATGTGGTCGAGTGAATGATGAATCGTTCTCGGCAGCTGGTGAATGTTCTTACATTTAGTGGAGTTGTGGTGTATGATGGTATGGAGGTTCATTTTAATAGTCGTGATGATAACCTGCTTCGGTGGCCACATGGTCTAAGGCATCACATTACATAATTTTACACACTGGTTTCATATTTTTCAAATTTATTAGGCAATTATTAATTTTATTTATTTTAGTTAAGTTTGTTTATTATGTAGTTTATGAAATGAATTATTTTGCAATTAATTAATCCTCTTTTTTTATATATATTATGTATATTTAATACATTTTGGGCTGATCACCGATTTTCCCGAATCCATTGTCAGCCGTGTGTCGAGAAAACCTGGGAATGTTGGTGGTTTAACCTTCCGGATATCAACTAGCTAAGATATGTTAGGAAAAAAGTTATATCTTTTTAATATATATTCAAACATTCCATTATTTCTTTTATATTTGGTCACAACAAAACAAAAATTATCTGAGGCTGAATCAACCTAGTCGAAACATTGAAATAATGCTTATGATTAATAGATCATTTATTTTATTAGTAGTGGATATATTTATGATTCATTAGCTAAATTAATTAGAACTAAGTTTTCTCTAAGAAATCACAACTCATTATTTGTTGTGGGTGCAAGCTATAATAACTTAAAGTGTGGTATTGAATCCATTATAATCTGAATTCGAATCTTGGAATAATTATGAACATAGGAGCAAATATAAATATAGTAGAATAATATAAAATACAAATTAATAGTGTAACTAAGTGTTGACATTCTTTCTTATAATTCATTCATTATAACATTCATACACTCAGTTGTTAAATTACTGCTTTGGGGTCTGGTTGTTGAGTTTATTTATAATGGGTTCTGAGCCACCAGTAAGAAGTTATTTGAGCTTTAAAGCAATTTTTTTTCAAGGATTTGAATTTCAAATCTCCTTAAGCCTTCAAAGGCCCATCCTTACCACCCTTAATAATATCTGTTCCCAAAAACAGGGTAGTTAAACCCTCTTTTGGTCCTCAAGATTTCATGTAACCCTCCGTTCAGTCTGAATTTTAAAAGCCTCTGAGATAAACAGACAGTTGACAATCAAAACCAAGGAATTAGGTAAAATGATATGATTGGCCGAGATCATGTCGATATCCCTATATGATTGAAATGAACAGGAAGGTAAATTGTATGTAGTCTATTATTTATTTATTTATAATTTTATGCACACAGTATTTTATTATAAAATCGTATTTGAAACCTCAGAATTACTTTATATTTATTGGAGGTATTTACATAATAAGATGTCATCCATCTATTTGAGGTTGTGGCAGGTCCAGATGAAGCTTTATCTTTAAACAATCTTGCTTAGTATAAGACTATTTTTTATTGTTTCTAAAGAGCTAAAGTAGTAAATTAAATGTCGAGTTTTTTAAAATGGTTATTAATTTATTAAACTTTTTATAGTTTGAAGCTATATTAAAGTATCTAAATACAAGACTAAACCGATCAGCAGCTCTTAATTTGTGTACCAAGCATATGTCCCCAGTTTTTATCTCGACGAGGCTGTTTCTGTTTGAGTGATGAATTTGTATCAAACCAGAGTTTTGTAATCTCTGCAACCTTCTCATGAAGTATAATTATTTATTTACCATGACTTTGTATTTTTAACAATAAAGTTTTTTTTCTATGCAAACGTTATTGTTTTTGTTGTTGTAAGCGATACAAAGAATACAACATTTCAGCTATGAAGTTTGGACGAAGTTTGTGAGGAGAATGTTATCTGTTGTGAGGAGTAACAAGGTTATGAATGAAGTTATCCAGGGAAGAGTAGAACAGGGATTACATGAGATATAGGAGGAGATAAGAGCATGTATGCAAGTGAGAGGAAAAGACCAGTGGACAGATTTCCTCTAAATTCAATCTTCATCCTTACCCCCATCATATTAACATGTGTATAGCTCAAACAGGGGATATACAAGCCGAGGTGCACCAAAAACAATCTTTTTGAAAATCCATTTATTACTACTGCTTCTTTCACTCACTTTTTGCAACAACTACAATCAAAAGCTACGACAGGCTTACCAATGAAATTCGACCATATAGATCTAGTCAAGGAATATCAAAAGGTAATCAAGGTAACCTAATGTAGTTTTATATTGACACAATTTCATAATTTTCTACAAAGTCAGTAAATAGATTATTTTTTTCATTCACCCATGTGCATTAGAGATGGGCAGAACGGCTCAATCTTGGGAACGGCTTAAAGTGATTCAGTTCAGTGAACTGAGCAGTTCATTTTTATCGTTCAGTCGTTCGCGAACGAATACTTGTTTTGCAGCTCATCGTTCGCGAGACCTACGGCTTTCAATCAGTCAGTTACCGTACCATTTGGAGAAACACATCGTGTAAATGAGCTATTCCCTTCACATCAAAGACCTGCTTTCAGTGAGAAATTTTAAAGTTTATTAAATTAATTATTGTATTATTTATGCTCATGAATCAAATCTAAAACTTATTAAAGGTAGCACTTTATTTGTTCTGATCAATTCTGTAGTTTGTTCAGTAGTATAATTGTATTTAAATGCACATTTGTTTAAAAAAATAAAATGCCACTAAGAAAAAGTAAACTTTGGGATCACTTTTCCGAAATTGAAGACAAAAAAGCTAAGTCTGGGAATTGTTCACAATTAGTCAGTTTAGCTTGTGGTTCTACAGAGAACTTAATGAGACACCTTAAAGCCAAACACCCTACTTTTAGAAGTAAGTTTCCTAATAAGTCGGTACCATCAGTTGATAAAGCCACATTAAACTTAGTTAGAAAACTGTCGACGATGTAAATATTATAGATTTAGAAGTGAATTCAGACATTAACCAACAGTCTATGTCAAACCAGGCCTCTCAGTCGGCGCCCCGGATCCAGCCCGCGGTCCGTAGGTTGCGTTGCGCTGCCTTAGAGCACGTGATAGTTTTAAAATATTTGAGTTTCTAAGGAAGCATTTAAATTTGCCTCTTGTAGCCTTTTTCCTAAACTCTAGAGACCACTTCTACCTGTGAGGACAATGTTGCTTATTGTTTGGTTTTATTGACGGGAGGGGGGGGGGCGCAAGGGGAGGTAGATTTGCTGAACAAGGAGGGAGAAAAACTTCTTTCAGGGAAGAGTTTTCCGATTATCTTGTGTGGTTCAATTCGAACTAGTTTATGTGGATAAGGTAAACTAGTTCAACTCTTTCACCTTGAGTAGGCGTCCAATTTAAACCATTCGTTCGCGAACGACACATTAATCCTTATGACTCTCTCATAATCTATCGTGTGGATGCTATAAAGAATGTGAGGTCAAAGTTGATTATTTGGGAGATTCTCGTTGCTTCAACTGGTTACATCGCTCGCTATGTCACTATATCCCACTTCGGTGGTCTCGGGGTAAAGTGCTCGCCTCAAGACCCGATGTTCGTGGGTTCGAACCCAGCCAGGGTCAACAGATTTTTCTTGAGCGACAAAAATCCGTAGCACAACTTTCTTTGGAGGGGAAGTAAAACCAGCTGTCCCATGGCGATTGTGGTTTGTAAAAGAACCCTGGAAGGTATGGGAAAGTATCTTTCCCGACAAAATTGGTAGGCTCTTTCACTCTTGCTAATAGAAATTCTCGTGTTCTGATATAATCAGTCGGTTTAGAAACACCACAGCTTTTTTTTAACTCACTAATGGAAAAAGTTGAACAAAGCCACACGATTATGAATTTTTTTCACAGATAGAGTGATTCACTTGTTCCAAGTATGACACCTCCATTGTTAAGTCTTATTTTATAAAAACAGTGTAATCTAAAGTGAGTAATAAATAAGGTTAGTTATAACTTAATATAAGAAAATAAACTTCTCTCAACTAGTTTGTTTCTTTACATCCATGACTGTTTCAAGCCATATATTTTCCACTGCCGGCTTGCTAGGCCTGTCGTAGCTTCTTGTGCCTTATAATATAACTTAAGACTAGGACGGGCACAACATCCAGTCCCTCGAACGTTAATTTATCAATGTGAAAGGGTAAATTTTCGGCCATGCCGGGAATCGAACCCGAGACCTTTAGCTCGGTAGGCAGACACACTACCAACTGAGCTAAGCTTGTCGTACAGTTTCTATCAAGTCGTCACCCCATCACTCGTCACATTAGTGTGATGTTTCCATGCTGTTTTAATAAAGTTTTAATTCATAATGGGCCTAGTTTTAAAAATACTAAATTTGATAACTTTACATTAGTTTCGATTTCTGACGAGTGAACCATTTATTTAATATATCTACTATGATAAAATACTTTTTTTTAAACCATACAAAGAGGAAAGATTGTATAGAAGTAATAATCATGCAAACCACTTCGGTGGTCGCATGGACCGAGGCGCTACTCTCGCAATAGGCTGGACCGCCTATGACAGGGAGGTACACTTCCTCTAAATTCAACCTTCCTAATCCTTGAACACATTAGTACAACCTGAATGGGTAGTAAGATGTGGAGCTAGAATTTTATTTATTTTTTTCAAACAAACCCATTTGTGATCCAAGCACACAACTTTTAAATTTTTTATTTATCCTTTCCTTGGATTTGTACCTCTGCCTTCCAAGTGCTAACACGGTATTTACATTTACTACTTTCAGTTTTGGGTTTTTTCTGTGGTGATAGTTAAATAATTGAACCTGACCGCCATCACTTCCAGGTTAGTCCTCATTAACGTCACTCGGACAAAACCTAATTTCCTAGAGTTTAAGAGTTTGACATTGTAATTATTATCTCCAAGCAATCGAGAAAAATATATATATAACTATATTAAGAAATAGCCTACAATAAAATTGAACCAGAGCCATTTGTTTCAACACTTAATAACTAATTTGGCTACCGAAACAAATCCTGCTTCACAATAACAACATTTCACAACATTACAGATCATAAGGTTGTACACAAAATAATTTGCAAAAAAAAAGAAAAAGATACGAGAATTTGATTTAAAAAAAATATTGTTTGGACAAAAAACAAACACATTTGGTTAAATTTACAATATTATAATCAATAAAAGGTTTAATTTCATGGGTACAGAATATCGTAGTGACCAGGACGGTACAGGAGATGAACAGCGCAAGTGCTGCCCTCTGGGAAATCGTGAGCAATCACTTCCGAGCTCTCTCCTCGGTCCATGTAGCGGACTCTGATACCGACGTTGAGGGCCGTGCTCAGGGCGATGATATGAATGTGGTCGCTCTCCTTATACATCGGTTCCACCTCCTGGAAACAACGGGAAGTCTTAGTTCTCATTCCTTGTGACAGGACTTGGCTTTGAACACAACACAGTGTCAGTCTCTTATCTAGTCTAGACAGGGAGCTAGAACACAACACAGTGTCAGTCTCTTATCTAGTCTTGACAGGGAGCTAGAACACAACACTGTCAGTCTCTTATCTAGTCTAGACAGGGAGCTAGAGCACAACACGGTGTCAGTCTCTTATCTAGTCTAGACAGGGAGCTAGAGCACAACACTGTCAGTCTCTTATCTAGTCTAGACAGGGAGCTAGAACACAACACTGTCAGTCTCTTATCTAGTCTAGACAGGGAGCTAGAGCACA
>CABFWO010002229.1:0-31049 GCA_902155825.1 Timema genevievae
TATATATATGTATATATATATATGTATATATATATATGTATATATATATATATACATAAACCTACAGATACCAACGCTGTAGATGTAACAACAATCATAAGATAGGTAAAACGAAGCAATAGACTTGGTTTCAGAAATATGTTGGAAACAAAACTATCACATTTCACCAAAGAGCATGGATTAAATAATAGACTATGTTAGAAAAAAAGATTTAATATTTAGTTTATTATTCCCCAGAGATAATTGCGGTCCCCAATTTATGTTGCCAGAGATTGTTATTTTATTTGTTATGCTGCTCTTACGCCTATTTATTCTACGATTTCAAATATGTTTAGTCAATTTATTATTATATATATGTTTGTTATTGCTGTATGTATTATATGGCGTATAGAATTTAATTTGATGAAGACATATACAATGTTGAAGATTTTAATACTAATCTCATTCCAATAGATGGCTTTTGTAGCTAAAGCTGAAACGTTGGAAGTAATTTAATGTACGCGGATATAGTCTGAAAGTAGTATTAATACAAGTACAGATTGCTACAAGTACTAGTTATTATGTGAACATAAAAATTTGTGTAAATATTTTGCTCAAAATATGTTGTTATAAATTAATGTAGGATACATTTTGACATTATGGAAGAGTTTTTTTTTAAATTTTAAATCTATCTAATAGCCTGATATTCTAAATAATGTTTCACAACTCTTCCTATATATTTAACAGTGGTAGTTTCTACTTTCATGGTGAGCTAATACAAAGATATCATCCAGATAAACATCAACATACATTTCACCCCCCCCCCATCTAAAACCATAGACTTTATATTTGAGATGGAAATATTCCTTATTTTGAATCTAAAGTGAGTGGGACGTTATAAAAAAAAAGTAGTATTGTGCTGTACTTCTCATATGCAAGCTAATTATAACTAAATCTTTTAGAATTAACGAGGTTTTATGAAAGGAAATGTAACTTTATGTTAGAAGCTTGCCAAGAAATTTCTCATGAGAGCTACCTTCATTATACAAAATAAATGGTACGATACAATCGCACAAACCTTCTCATATTGTGTATTATAACTTCGAAGAAAGTTTACAAAGATCTATTTTCAGCAAACCTCCATTGAGTAAATTTTCTTCATAAAAACCAACATAATTTTAATCATGTGTTAAACACTTTTTAAATTTTCATTTAAATCAAATCGACTAAATATGTTTAACAACTTTCAAATTTTCAAAAATAAGTTATTTGTAAACCACCTTAATACTATTGGATATTTGTAAAAATAAAAAATTTATTCTTTCGAGAAATTTAAAATTTTCTATAATTAGTTGAAAGCACACTATCCTTAAATTAATTTATTCTAGAAAAAACATACATTTTTATTAACATTTAAATTATTCTCCCGATACCAATGTGATCAAAATCACTTGAGCCATTAAAAAAATAGAATGGTGCACCGCACAGACTTTCTCTCTTTTATCTTAAAAAAAAAGACACTGTCTAAAAACGTGTAGGATTTGCGAAACTAAATAATATACTCTGTTGCGGAAACACTTCACCAAAAAGCATGTAATAATATACATTGTTACAGAAACGTTGAAAAAAGAGGAAAATATCTGTCCTCCAAAGAGCGCAACAATTAATAACATTTTCAGACTTGAATAAATTTATATAGGCTTATAGCTCAGAAACTATTGTTGTTTTAAAAATATATTTAAAACAAAATAGTTTTATATCGCATAGTACCATACCTTTACAATGGTCAATTATTTCGTATCTCAGATAGTTAAGGAGGGATGATCAAAATTGGAAGATTTTGCATAAGTATAGTACCTTCAAATTCATTTTCATGGAAAAATTAAAACCGCCATTTTGTTGGTAGTGTTAAACAGTGTCTAGATACAGAATTAAATCAAAATTGTTAGAGTGGATTTTGAGAAAATCGATTTTTTCTATTTTTATCCTTTAGTAAACTACAATTAATTTTAATGTTAGAAATTTAATTCCAAATAATCCTTGGGGGAGCCATATGAAAGCCCTAATTACCAAGTTTTAACCCGATTTTCGGTTAATGGTTTTGGCTCTAATTGTAGATACAGACAGACGGCAATTCAAAAAAACAGTTTTTGGTTTCATGGGGACATGGAATATCGACATCTGTCAAAATCTCTAGTTTGATTTTTTTTTTCCTTTGTGATCACAATACTAATTATCTCTTTCAGGAGTCTAGAGAAAGTATAAATTAAAATCTTACAAAAATTAATTATTAATAAATTATTCTTATAAGACTTTTTCCCCAAAAAACAAATAAACAATTCTATTTTGCATAACAAACACTCCCTCGATATAAAATATTTAAACAAAATTGTTACAGCCATTTTCAAAATATCTCAAATTTTTGAAAAACACCTATCATTATACTACCCTTATATTAATTTTCACCCCAAAATCAAGTATACGGTGTTTTATTTGGAAAGTCAACCGCTTCCTATATATCCATTAAAAAAATCGTTTGAGGCATTTTCAAAAATATTTGTAATTCAAAAATATTCTCATCATTGAAATACCTTTAATTTTAGTACTAGTATCAAAAAATGATTTAGAAATACGGAGGTATAGCCTTATAACTTCTAAATAACCATTATTTACAAAATCCATCGAACCGTTTTTGATATTTGGCCACAGAAAGACAGTCTCACAAAATTGTAAAATACCCCTTTCTCAGTTCGGACTCGCATATAAAGTAAGCATTCACATAATCCCAAGATAGAGTGTTTTCACAATTACAATACTTTCTCCTGATGTGAGAAAGTAAAAATAGGGGTTAAAGCTTAACGCTGGACTGTTTCATATCGTTATCTAATGGTCCTATATACATATAACATTATTTTCGCGATGCCGTTCGTCTGTTCCTTGAGACGAAACTATTTTACCGATTAGGCTAAAACCTGGTATCCAGGGTTTTGATAAGGTCCCGAGTAGTTGTTGGAATTAGATAGAAAACCCTAAAATAAAGGTTAGTTTACTGAAGTGAAAAAATAAATAAAAAATACCCTTTCTTGTTTGTATCTAGGCACTGTTTAACATTACAATCAAGATGGAAATTTTCATATTCCCATGAAAATGACTTTGAGGGTATTTTTAAATGTGCAGAAATTTCATATTTTGATCATACCTCGGTAACAATATTAAAGCCATAGAATAAATATCCAAATCTGTCGTCCTTAACAAAAGGGAACGCTTCTACCTTCCCGTTTCCCTTCATACATTGCTAATGGAACCCAAGAGAGAGGATTTATTTAAGGAGAAAGAATGGGGAAGTCTCATTACTTTAAAAGGAATTTCTTCTTCAAGACCTTGTGTGGTGAATTTCCCATAGCATCTCTCTTCCCAACAAACCCTATCATTGGTTTGCAACGTTTGATTCGGTGGTGTGATGTGGCGTGGGGTGTTGCCAGTATAAGCAGAGTATATTATCGTTTACAGTGAAAGGTAGCCAGCTTATCTTACGTGGTTACACTATGGTGGAGTGCTTAGTAATAATAATAATATTGCACACCTGGGCTACATAATTCGTAAGTTAGTGGTGGAAAGATTATCCAGTGATAATATACCATCTCCCAAGTAACGCCCGAATATACTAATCGTACATCCTTTCCGTGGCAGCTCTTTCCATGTCCCGATGAGATGAGGTGATGGTGATAGTGAGTATGAGGGTGTGGAACCAGTAGAAACACAGCCTAACTTAAGCCTAGCTAACCAGACCCTTGAGACATTTGGGGTCAAACCCTTTTGGGGAAAAATACAAAAGGTACCCACCAGGAAATGAGCCAAGGACCCCTAGGCGCATAGCCAGGTGCACTGACCACTACAATACAGAGCTGATTGGGGGGTGTATAAGATTGGGTCATGGTTTAGTCCGTCAAGGAGAGATTGCTTCCTTTCAGGATAAACTAAGGGTCTCTCTCTCTCTCTCTCTCTATATATATATATATATATAAGACTTGTTTTGTTTTGTCGTATAACCTTACCACCATTACAATACTCGACCTTATGGTATAGTGGTCAGAGCCCCCGGCTTCTGACCTAGAGGTGCCTGGGTTCTATTACCGGATGGTACTGGGGGGTATTTCATTACCATGATCACCACGCTTTGGTCAATTAAGATTAAGTTGGGTTTAAGTGTTTCCATTGGTTCCACGCCCTCATACTCACTATCACCCTCATACTCACTAACACCATCATTTCATCTCATCGGAACATGAAGAGAGCCTCCACGGAAAGTATGCACGATTAGTACATTCAGGGCGTCCCCTGGATAATGGTACATTAGTACTGGCTAATCTCTCCACAAACTGGGCTACAGATTTATGTAACCCAGACACACCATTATTATTATCATTACGATATGCATGTTACTGTGTGAGAGCTCCTCTTGTTTAAGATTTTGCTAACTTTTCTCAAACTTCTTTGAGTTATCCGTGCCAGGAGGACCACCTATCGCTTCCAGAACCCTCCTAATAACCACCTCCTAATAACCATCTCCTAATAACCACCTCCTGATAACCACCTCCTGATAACCACCTCCTGATAACCACCTCCTGATAACCACCTCCTAATAACCACCTCCTAATAACCACCTCCTAATAACCATCTCCTAATAACCACCTCCTAATAACCACCTCCTAATAACCACCTCCTAATAACCACCTCCTAATAACCACCTCGTAATAACCACCTCGTAATAACCACCTCGTAATAACCACCTCGTAATAACCACCTCGTAATAACCACCTCGTAAATAACCACCTCCTAATAACCACCTTCTAATAACCTAGTAACAACACCCAACCATTTGATCTCTAATTCATCATAGTGAAAGTGGGAAATGACATTTTACAAAAGATATTTTTTCTAGTTATACCAGGAATTGAACCCAGGACCTTTAGTTTATTAGAAATACACTTTACCGACTGAACTAAAAGGCGTCGGACAACCAGTTGGTTGAATAAGAAGACCACCCATTGGCCGGAAGTACTTTACCATGTGAGAACAACCTGGTTGGTTTAATGGCATAATGCACCACTCTCATTGGTTTATTTTAGCATCGTGTCTTACTACCCCTTCGGATTATACGCTTATGTACTAATTATGCTAATGTGCTAGGAATTATGGAAGGTATATAGAGGAAATGTACTAGCATTTTCTCGGAGGGTAAGAGGGAAGCCACTTTGGAAAAACACCCTAAGTTCACCCAACCGAGATTCGAACCTCGATCTCCCTATCATCGGCAGTCTAGTCTACTGAAAGAGTAGCACCCTAGACCATTCAGCCATTTAATTGGGTAATATCATTTTAAACTAAATTGCCGGTGACGGGGAGATCAGGGTTCGAATCCCAGTCAGGTGTACAGAGGGTTATTTTCTTTAATTGATTCCTAATAGTCATCAACGTAAATACGGGTGTTTTTCCTTATAAAACTCATCTTCCTCGTCCCTTTCCCTTTGATATAACTAGAGCAGTTCCTATTATTTACAGGACAAATTGGGATAAAGCGGGGTACATTATGTTAAAGGTACAGCTTTAACAAGATTTGCTTAACCTGGTAACACTCCACGACATGTCACTGGTTTAGTAAATGTTCTTTAAAATCCAAAAGAGCAGAAATAATGTGACTATAAGAACACACCAAACATCTATTTAAATTACATGGGGCTTCTAGAAATCTGTGTATTAACAATTGTTTGTTTATTTTTTGTTATCTTAATAGTTGAATTTAGTAAGGAGTGTTATAAATATTAATTTAAGAAAGATTTAAAATTAAGATTAAAAATAATTCTATGGTAGTCTACAAATAACTGATTAATTTTTATTTGATATCTGGTACAAAATAACTGAACAATAATGTGGTTAAAAAAATGTATCTTTTAAGAGTGTTTATTTTACTTAACAAGATAATGTGTCATGTGTTTGTTTTTCTGATAAAAGCCTAGATAAAGATAGCTTACAGAAAACCTATCTTTGAAAATTTAATTCCAAGATACAATGGACTAGTTTGATAAAGTTTGTTTTCTTGGGGTCGTAACTTTTACTTAGAAAGCTCTATGAATTTTTATGCCATCACAAAAAAACATGAAAATAGTTTTGTGGTTTTTTATTAAAAAACTTTTTTCAGGTCGGGAAATAAAAGTTTGTAATCCTTTATTTGAATAAACAAACAATTTTTTGTGGCACTTAGCATAGCGATTTTTAAAATCCTCTACCTTTATCTTTATGCAAAAAGTATTTTTCTTGTTTATTTTTTTTCATTTTTCTATATTTATATCACAAACAATCATATTTACCGTCTCAGTTAATATGTTTTCTTTTATTATTAATAAAAGCACTTAATATTTTAAAGGTAATTTTTTTAGAAAAATTGATCTAGCTACAGATCATTATAGAGAGAGAGAGATCATTTTATATATTTACCCTGAATTCCTTACAAATAACCTTGTCTGAAAGCTAGGAAGAGTAACTAGATATATATTAATGTATTCATACGTCAAGCAGAACTATATCCAGGCCAATATATTGAACATCGTCACTTCTGGCAGTCAAATCTTTCACAAGAAACCATTTGTTTCTAATTATAATTTTTAATCTATTAAGCATTTAACATTTATTGAAATATGAAATTATAAAAACCATATAGATGCTTTTTTTTTGTTCTGATGTAGTCTGGAGATCACTTGAAATTATTTACTAACAAGAAATTCTAAAAGGTTGCCTTTACTTTATAAATACAGATGTAAAGATGGCAAACTGAACGAGACGAAGAATGTTGATTACGTCATTACAACCCGTCTTCATGCTTTTGTATTTACAAAAAAAAAAAATCTTAAAACCAATATTTTAAATGGCTATCTCCATAAAATTTATGAAAGCATTTATTTATGTCATAGCTTACGATGGCCAGCTATAAAAAGATAAATGTTTGAATATAATATTTCTTAAAACTAATTATACATTAAATATGACAAAAAACAATAAGGTTTCATTAATGTTTTTTGTTATTTCAACTATTCGTTAAAAAGTCATCCTTAATGAAGCTTTTGATAACTCTTTAGATAAACTATAATTTTATTATAGATTTATGAAGAAAATACAAACCTTTTTTAAAGGTTGATATTAATGACTTTCATTCAATATTTGCAATAAAATGTGATTTTTTTAGCTGCTCCAAAAAGCTTTTCGTAAGTAAAGTAGTGTAGGCTGTCGTAATGCTCACGGCCACTGTGTGTCAGCATAATGGTAAAATAATTAATATAAAGATGACTTCCTGAATATTCTGAAAATTTAAGAACAAAACAATGTTTTCTCGTTGGTTTTAATTAAAACAGTGTGAAGAATGGTAGGAAGGCTGAGAAAGTTGATACGTGGTCCAAACGAAACTTTCAAAGGTACTGGACTAAGTCTGTAGGGAAACTATGCTCAATTTCTTATCACTCATGTGTAACTCAGATCGCACTATAGTTCACTTCCCTGTAGTTTTGATCCATCTATTGTATTTCTCTAGTATTTTTGCTTTGAATAAAATTGTATTCTTTCTAAACAAGTATCATTCATCTCAAACAATCTGGTACAATCTTTTTCAGTCTTGAGTATCAATACATTTACTATACTGCAATGGTAAACTAATTAATATATACTAAACATTTAGGATTATATTTTCACACTAATAGTTATATTCAATGCAGATTTATTTATTATGAAGAAAATCGAGTATTGATCAAAAAAATTATAAAAGTGGTTAAGGAGTGCGAGATATCTTAGAAAAAGGAAAACATTTTAATAGATCCTAACCGGGATTTCAACCAAATAATCACTTCCAAGCAATTCAAAAGAAACGGTACTGATACATTTGACTAGCGATGGGGTGGAAGTGATCCATACAACTATTGAATATATTCTATTAGTATGTACCAATATATATATATATTTAAACAATTTCATTTATTATTTTTACAATTTGTGCTTAGAATCCTCAAATTTCCTAAATAGCTCGAGGATTATATTCTTAGTATATGCTCGAAGAAGTATTGAACCTATATTAAAGGGAAATGGTGGACCAACAGCTTATTAAAAGGAAATGTAACCTATTTCTCTGACGTTCACACTATTTTGTCCAACCCTTGTAAACTATTTACTGTAATGGAAATTCATGTTTGTTAATGCTATTTTGGATATCGTGCTTTATTCTGTGACCCTTTCAACTAAATCAATGTTTAATATGTCTCCATAATAAGATACTATACACATCTACTACTACAAGATACTATCACATATAAGCTCTAGTGATATGTTGTGTACTGCTAATGGTTATCGATTTGGGGAACATTCTCTTCTTCTCCCTACCTCTCTCCCCACCCCTACTTCTACATTATTAACATTTAATATTTGGCATTGGTTGTTTTAAGTTTCCTGTAATATTTGATTTGGTCTTGCATCCAACATCACAAAATTGTAGACTATATTTACATTAAATAATGTGTTTGATTTATTTATAAATTGACCATTTTTTAAATAACGAAATTATTTCATAATTTGTGTCGATGAACGTTTAATTATAATTTTTAAAGAACAATATGAAAATAATGTTTACCTCTATAGCTGTAATTGTATTATTTCAGTGCGCCTCAATAAGCTCATCCATATTATCTGCAGTCCATAACAGAGACCTTATTGATGTAGTAAACTGTGTTTCTGCTATCGCCAATAGCTCCTTCATAAGAAATAAGTTACTAGTTGTGTTGGTTGGTGACAGTTACGTGTCAGATATCCCTTACAATAAAAAAGTAACAAACTCTATTCTGCATCAACGAGGGCTTCTCAACGAAATAACCAAATCCACCTCCAATGAAGACCTCACAATGACGTCCAACTATGTTTTGGCAGCTCAATACAAATCTAAAATTTGGCCTGTGATGGTGATAGACACGTCCAATCTCAAATCAGAATTTAAACTGTCAAGTCTATTCGGTAAAGCTTATAGCTATATTGTGATACTTAATCATGATCAGAGTAATCAACTTGAGCAGCTAAGCGTCCATCTGAAAGTCTCCCAAAATAGTTCATTGTGGAACGTTTTGGCAAAATGGGTAATCGTGACAATCGCAAGTCCGTTCAAAAACAAATACGAAGAGGAAAATTGGACACTCGCGCTCATGAAAATTATACGGAATTTCAAAATACTTAACGTTGTAATTGTGGTAGCCACTGTAGCAAGCACACAGGAAACAAGTCACCATCGTGTAACTGAATATATTGAGGTGAGGTCCTGGGACATTTATACCTGGTTTCTAGACAAGGTGTTGGCTAACTGCAACAGGACACTGGTTCAAGTAAATATCACCAACACTTGGGTGAAGAAGGGTGCCGGCTATCTTCAACATTCTAGGAAGATATTCCCTAACAAAAACCTGAAGAACTTGAAAGGTTGCCCCATATTTGTGGCAGCCGTTGCTTATCCCCCGTTGGTGATGTCTCCGAGTGAAAATCAAACATCTTCTATTGAGGTTCCTGAAGAAGAGATTGTTAGAATGGCATCCAAAAACACTTTATTTACGGATGGCTTGGAGGTTCGATTGCTAAAAAATATTGCAAAGATTATGAACTTTACGATCGTGTATAGGTCCTCAACGTGGAGTGACAAACTCGATGAAGTGATAAACAATACAGCCGACGTTTGCTTGACTGCCAGCATTCTGACACAAGAACAAATATTGCTACTTGACCTCACTAAACCTTATTTGAAGGAAGTGGGCCTTTGGTTTGTGCCTGCCAGGGAGAAAATACCCAAATGGCAGAGTCTGAAGATTATTTTCAGTCCCGGCGTGTGGTTGTGTGTGGCTATCTCTTACTTCATCGGGGTGGCCTCCATTTGGCTGTTTGCCAACAGGAAGTTTGATTGTAGTACCACCAATCGGTGCTATTTGGCCATAGAACACGACATTTTCAGAGACATTGGTACTGTGGCTCTAAACGTTGCATCCACCACTTTTGGGGAGTCGGTGACTAAGAAGCCCATTACTCCTTCTCTGAGGGTGTTTTACGTCATGTGGGTATTCTATTGTCTCGAAATCGACACGGCGTACCAGTCTTCTCTCGTGGGTGTCCTCACACACACCTTCTACGAGCCAAAATTGACTTCGCTGGAAGATATATTTGACTTTAATCTAAAAATCGTGCTATCTGATACTGTAGTTGAAATTTTTAAGGCAAGCGATGAGCCAAGACTTCTAGAGGCTGTCAGAAGACACAAGCCTTGCAAGACAAGTTGCGAGGAGGAATTCGACAAGGATAAAAAGGTCGCCTTCGTCTTTGGCAAGTACGGGATGGAGTATCTGACGTATACCAAGTATATGCGAGATGGGCAGCCCTTACTGTATGAATTGAAAGAGGTGGTTATAAAGGTAGACATCAGCATGGCCTTGAATAAAGGAAGCGTTCTCCTTCCAAGGTTTGATGCCATCATCACGACCATATTGGAGTCTGGATTGATAAACAAGTGGTGGGGTGACCTTAGAATCTCTTCCATCAGATATATAGACGCTCAAAAGGTCGACAAAGAGGATGGTGAAGAACCAAACGTTTTGAGAGTGTCTCATCTTCAAGGTGTATTCTATCTTTTATTGTTATGTTGGATCTTTTCTATTCTCGTGTTCTTGATTGAGGTAATGACTATGTTGAAAATTAATTCAAATTCTAAAGTTTTTTTTAAATCTTCTATTCGATTACGTGAGCCTGCTAAGTCGATAAAAATTCGAAGTATGTTGCAGTTTACTAATCACACATACTATCGTACCGAAGAAATCGTGGATAAAGATATAGTTAAAACCTGGCATCTCTAAAGTATGGTTTTCTGATGACAGAACCCTCAAGGTATAAATCTAGGTTGAGTTTACTGAGGGTGTTATATCCTAAATTGTGTATTTTATATAAATTACACCTTGCCCATACCAGCTTCATTACCATGATCGAAATAGAATGAATTACTTGTAGGTCAAGGTTTGAATCTGTTTTGGGTGCTTTGGGAGGTAGGGTTCAAAATGTAATTTAATATTATTTTTCCATCCTCTCCTCCTTTAATAAAGGGTGAACTTAATACAAACTACCAACTTGTAAACCTTGGATTAAGTATTTAATCACTTTGGTGTTTGTTATTAACTAACATATTTGGTAAAGCTTAGTACATTACTATCAATTCAGATAAGAATCTCCCCTTTTATTTTCAGACTGCTGGCAGTCTTAGTTCAACAGATATAATTTTTTATATTTCATTCCCTTATTTCAATGATATATCATTTTTCAAACTATTTTTAAGGTAATGATCGGATAAAATTATTGATTTTCTTGGATTAATAGTTTTTTAGAGGAAAACTGATTAAAAAAAGCTAATTCATATATGCCCTTATTAAAAGACAGTATTAACAAATACTAATAGTATAATAAGAATTAAAGAAGATTAAAATAAATTTTTAAGTGTGTACTCTATATATAATATCTTGAAATATTTATATTTATGCACCGTGTTTTACTAACAATCCGGGAGTCTCCAAAATATTATCATATAAAATTATGATAAAACCGGAGAAAACTGCACAAAAATTCCTCTTCATTTTGGGGTGACTTTAACAATATATATCATATCTAATGTTAGTTCAAGACTGTACTTTCTGATTAATTTTATTTTATATACTTATTAATTGTAACTAAATAAACAGACTTTTGTCAAATACATACCAAATTTATTTTGTTTTACTCCAAGTAAACAAAATATAAACGTATAATTAAAAATATATCATTTAAATTATGTTAATAGTTTAGAAATTATTATATTAAAAGAGGTTAAGTAATTAGCCAATCAATATAATAGTGTCCAAACCAGTATAATTTGTGATGTGATTTTTAAGTTATTTTACATTAGTTCAATTTAATTTAATTCATATAATGATGTGATAGTATTCAGTCGTATTTGTATTGGATTGAGTTTTAACTAATTCTTTATTGAATGTACCATAAATAAATACACTCTAACATTCAATTTTTAATTCATAAAATTAATATAATTTTTCCATGTGCCTTGTTGTATATTAGAAAAACCTGAAACTATACGTTTATTTTTAAATAAACGTGAATACTATATTCAATTAGGCAAAATGCTGCATTGCGACAAAATTCCGTAATCTATTATAATCTGTACAGCAATATGTTCTTAAAATGGCGTGACTTCGACCTCCTAGTTTGCACGCAACGTTGAAATATATTCCTTTTACTGAATATACTGTTGATGAAGATTATATATGTAATGTAGTGCAGACAAAGAGCATAGATAAATAGGCATATATCAAATCATGATTGTTGTTTCATTTTTTTTAGCGGGGTAAGAATGATTTAATGTAATTCAACTCTAGACAATACATATTTCAAGTAGTGAAATTTGTATTAGATGTATTTAATTATATTACTTTTTTAAATTATATATAAACATAAAAAAATTCTGTTAGAAGAGAAAAAAAAGGCTAAAATGGTGTTGGCATTTGTGTGTATTTATAGTGAACACGTTGATCATATTTTGTGGTTGTTGTTTCATTTACGCCATATCTTACAAACCAGCTGGACTATCCACATATTTACACTACTGGGCTAAGGATGATAATTTAAAGAAAACTCACCAGTATTTACGATTAAAGAAAATGTGAATCCAGTTAGTAGCACTCTAATAAGTTTACCAATCCGGGAAATGATACTAGACCTCCACGTCACTAGAAGACCGTATTTGAGACGAGCCTAACTTCTTTATCCGTATGTCCAAACCATGCGGATGTAATGTTGTTACATAGGGATTGATTTCAGAAATCAATAATATGCTACTCAATTCAGTGTGATAATCTTTATATAAAATATTTTGTTAAGAGAACATTTAAATTTTACCTGAAACAATTTTCTTTTAGTGAGTTGAAATTAAGAAAAAAACTGGCAGGTTTAGTTAAGATTTCTCCACTTCTGACTACACGGGTAACCATTATGTTTTAACACAAGAAGAGAAACTTAAAAAATTAATTAGTTACAATCTAGTTCTCCATTCTCTCTGCATATTAATGGTAGTTTAGTTCTTTAAAACCACCGTATACTTATTCTTTACTAAATGCATAGCCACTTATGGCACTAGAACTTACGATTAAAAATGTAATGATATATAAAAAGATAACATTATTATTATTACTATTACTATCTCATAAATCATATCAAACAGCTTATGTTTTGGACGAATAGAATGGATCAGATTTTAGTGACAGTATGTTTGGGTTTAGTTCTAATTTAACACTCATTCTGTGTGTACTGTAGTACTTAAAAACAAACATACTTTACTACGTCAGCCAGCAAAAGAGCAGCCTCACCGAATCCATGAAAATTGGACTCAAGGAAATTTACGCTCAAATGGAATGTTGTGAAATTTGGGCTCCAACCGGCTCGGCTTTCCCAAACACCTGGAAGACCGCGGTCAAGTAGCGCACCGAATGCATGAAAAGTGGAATCAGTGAAATCTCCGCTCAAATGGAATGTTCTAATGTTTCTTGGAAGTGTGAGCGGTTATTTCACTGAGCCGATATTTCGCTGATCGGAACCTTCGTGACACCACCACAGCATGTTTGTCAGTCATGTGGTCAGACCAACGAATCCTCGTGTTGTTAATCTCAGTTTTCTAGACCGAATATGTTAATTCTTAAATCCAGTAGATCCTCATTTGTCCACAATACGGTGATTTGACCCCGTTCCAGACCAACTGCTTCACAGAAAAAAAAAATGGAAGCATCATGGATTGAAAACGGGACTTCTGGATTTGTCGCCGGTAATTCTGATCACTAGACCACTATAGTTAGTGAGAAATAGTACTGCAATTTATTATTTTTCCACGTTCATCACTTCCTATTCACAATTTGGCTTATTTGTATATACACAGCGATATGCCCATAACGAGGGTAGTGGAGTTTATTGGTAGCCTACACGGATTTATTTGGTGGAAAAGGGGGAAAAATAATCATCAACACGCCAAACCAGGGTTCCAGCACAGACCTCCAAGTCTCAGGCATGTCATAAAACACTAGACTCTTGTCTTTTTACACGTGCCTATTCGTGTGGTTTACAATATGAATGTATTTACTTAAACACATGCTCATGTATACAGGTTTTTGGGCAATAATGTGCTAAATCACAAATAAAATATTCAATATTTACCTCCTTAAAAATCAGAAGAGTTTGTTTATAATTATTTTCGAAGATCCAAAGTTTGTATCAAAATAGGGAAAATTAACAACTAATTAAACTTATAAATTAATTTTTTTAAAGCCTAAAACATTGATGGAAATATTGGAAATAATATTTGTTTACGTAGTATATTAATGCTGATAGTCTAGTCCAATTAATTATATTTTATTATTTTGATACAGGAAACCATAGATTAACGCTAAAGGATACTTTTCTTACAATATAGTGGTATTTTCTTGGATATCGTGGTTGATTTGGTCTACTATTCTTCGAGTCCTTACTGTGTACAATGGCAATATTATATTCTACAATGTTATCTACCGTCTCTTCAATAGATGAATGCTAATGCTATTCCTAAAACCCATCTTCATTTTGTATTCTTAGTTGAGATTACGTATGTCACAATACCCTATCACACTTTTGCTTGGTTATTAAACCAACTTAATTATTTTGTATTCTTCCTTCACATAAGTTTTATTTTTGTATTTTTTTTTTCTCTATATATCCTTTAAAACTTTACCTCCTAGACTGAGCCATTAATATCATCTTTAAGTTATTTACATTTTAATTTTTTGTCAGAGAGTAATTTTACTACAAGAATGTACAAATAAACTTAACCTTATAAAGTAAGGACTAAAACACAACCAATATTATTATTAATTGGGGATCAGACTGTAATCAAAAATAATAGCCTACACTTTTTATATTATATTTTTAAAAATTTCACAAATGTATATTATAATATCATACATTTTAAAATATAATTTAAATCATGATATTTCAAAAATATTCACTGTAAGAAGTTAATGGTAAAATCATAAAGGATTGAGTCAGGTCAGATAGTTGGTACTTTGGTTCCGTAATTAAGAACCATTAATCGTTTTAGTTTTCTAGAGAGAATTATCTTTATTCTTTGGATTTAAGTTATGTGTAGCTGTTTTTCTTAAATTGTTCGTAAATAAAACTAATAATTACAATCAAATGTTTATTGTTATCATCAAGAAGGTATATGGCTTACAACAGCAAAATATTTGAAATTTCTATTTTTTTTCTCGCCCAGTTAATGGCGTAGTTTGTAAATGTGTACATTACAAAAAGAACAATTGTATGGTATATCAAATTGCTTTAGATTATTTTGTGTAATTAAGAATAATTTGAAAGTGAGAACTGGTACAATAAACGGATATTTCTTATTACAAACAGATCCATTAATACCAAATACAAATTTTTAAATCCCTCTCTGGCTGAAATACAGCCTCACATTCGTCGTGTCTATACGAATCTGGTTTTATCGTTACCAGTAACTGAAATGAAACGTTCTCCAACCAAATTGTTGTTTCCTGTGATTATTTCCGGCACACGCAGGTACCGTTCTGGCAGCTACCTCCGAGGTACCCTAAGAACCACATGGTTCCTACGCACTGCGCCGAGCAGGCCGCATCGTCGGCTTTGAATACACTTCCGCCGAAAGACGGGATGTAACAAGTGAAGCGCTTCACGCGTTTGCTGTGGCCATCTAAGGAAACAATAAACAGCTTAGATTATTTTATTATTTTATTATTTAGCACCGCGTCTTACTACCCGTTCGGGTTATACGCTTAAGTACTAATTATGCTAATGGATTAGGAATTGGGAAGGTTGAATTTAGATGAAGTGAACCCGCATTTGCGTGGAGGGAGAGTGGAAAACCATTTGGGAAAAACCACCCCCAGTTCACCCGACCGAGATTCTAACCTCGATCTCCCCGTCCTCGGCAGTAAGGCTCAACACGACTAGCGCGTTAGCCAACTACGCCACCGAGGCGGGTCTTAGATTATTGTTCAGCTATATACATAACTAGCAATCCCGCACAGCGCTGCCCGTGACCCACTGTGGTAAAAGAATTAGCCCTCCCTCCCCCCGATGGTTCCCGATCTCATTTTGAAACGTTATCTCTGAAACGTAATCCTAAATCAGATTATTAAAAATGTTTTCTTCAAAAATTTGTTAGAAATAGCCTAATTATAAAGCTAATTAAAAATTTAAAAATCCGGCTTTTAGGTGCATTCGGACCCCCTTCCGTCCACCTATGTTAAAAATTTCATATATCCCCGTGCCGTAGATTTGGCTGGGAATCGCACACACACAGACACACACACAGACCTACAAACACTTACTTTTATTATTATAGATGTATATTAATTGGTGTCAAATATTGAAAAGACGTATTCGCACTGAACAAACACTAGGAAAAGTTAATACACGGTGTGGCCGAAACTATTAGACTATTAGTAACTTGAAAATTAACACTTTAATTGAAAAGTAAACATTCACTAGCTAAATAAAAGCAAAATAAATAATACACATTATCAATTTTTGAAGATAAAGTCCCTCAGGTGAGCTCCACAGAATGTCGGGCAAACCTCTACACGTTTCCTCAGCATATATTGTCCCATTGTTTACGCCCCACCCTGTATAAACATGGGTCTAGAAACGCTTCGCATCTGAGCTTGAAGGAGTTTTATTGTTCAATTATTAAAAAATCGAACTGAAGATACAATGCAATCAAACAAGAATATGTAGAGCAAAAACAAACAAAAACACAGCTTTACTTTCTAACATTCATTTACAATATGATCTATTATTATTATTATCATCATCAGCACCACGTCTTACTACCCGTTAGGGTTATACGCACTTATGCTAATGTGTAATGGTAGGGTGATTATGAGATGAAATGGAGGACCTACAGTTTAACGTGGGATCCGAACCACGGTGGAGGCCTGGCATTCCTCACATTCACAAGTTGTGATTAATACACGTCTTGTCAGAGGTGAAGGAAAGGTTTTGACAGTTGGATAAATCTGTGCCGGTCCATACGGTCAATTGAAAAGTCAACATCAGGCACTGGATTTGCGTGGACAATAATTGACTTTTAAATGTCCCAAGAGATGAAAAAACACACCTCTAGAATATTTGACACCAATTAATATACAGCCCATATAATATTGAAACAGAAATAAGAACAAAGTATGAAAGAAAAAAGGGGATATTTATGTACTCTTATGTGTATGTAAAATAATCAACTCACCGACTACAACAACTCCCGGCATTTTGTAAAAGATTTTTATAAAAAAAAAAAGACTAGCAATATTTAATTTTGGTTAGCACAATTTGTATTTACCAACAAGATGCAAATACCCGTAATTTATCCGTTAAATCTAGTAGTCTTGTGAAATTTCTTTATATCGAAGGTTGAGATCTCTCCTTAAAAGATTTTATCAAAAACTGGAGGTCAAGTGATTTAATACGTCTAGATTTCGATATATGCAAGAGTTAAATTTAAAATATAACCAATAAGTAAGCCTAAAGGCTTTTGTTTGGTACGCGAACCTATGCTCGGTTAAAGCCTTCTAGGATTCTTGATTTTGGAGTTATATTGTACAAACACGCAAATACACCTAGTTTTTTTATTTGTATTACTAGTACAGGGTTATTTCGAACAAGCGTGTCAAAATGAAAAGGGTGGATGATGGTGTGATAACGGATGTATATGTATAAGGAAATTATGGTCAGCGATATCCTCGTGAAACGCTACGGAACCTCAAACATTTGAACTGTTGCCTGAAGTGTAGGCAACTTTTCTGGCAGGTCAGCGGCTCAACCACCTAATGGAGGTGTTGATAATATCTATATGTTGTGCGTACTCCGACTAAAGCTCACATGGTTAATGCGAGTCCGCCCCATTACACAGGAAACATGTTTGTGCCATACGAAAGTGGAACACAGGTAGAGGACGACACATTCACTGAGCAAGCTGACATTCACCTTTTTTACGGGTGTAAAGGCCGGTTTACATTGGTCGAGTAGTTGGTCAAGTAGTTGGTCAAGTAACCGGTAGAGTAACTGGATCAAGTAGGGAAAAGCCAGCTACTTGCCTTGTGTAAACGGCTGGGCTAGTATAGGGGGGGGGAGTATTTTGTCGAGTAAATGGGAGAATTTGAGCGGATAGACAGGTGATCCATTCACTCGCCCATTCTCCTTCCCCCACCATCACATTTTTTACTTGACCATGCACCTTCTTCACCCCCACTCGACCAGTTTAAACAGGTACAGACAAGTAAATAGTCAAGCACAGAGTGTTGGAGAGGACGCACAAGATTCCCACGCAGTGCCCGTTTTTTTGGTGTTCTTTTATTGTGGTCAGAAGCAGAGACTATAATCAATAGGATAGAAGATGCCCCATGAGTGTCCTTTCTACTTATTCACTCTAGTACCCATTTTTGTTTCTTTCTGGTCACTTCTTCTTGAACAGTTTCACTTAATTCACAAACTAAAACTTGTACATAGCGTTTGGCACATTTCTTCACATCTCGACGACGACGACGACGGAACACAAACGGATTCATCCTGCTCGCTCGCTACAAGACAACTGACTTGATCGATAGTGTATAAATGGCTACTTGTGCCATTGCTGACGCCAGTAAAGTAGCTATTCAAGCTATTCGATCAATCGGTTTGCCTCCCTACTTACCCCGTGTAAATGCGTTAATGGATTATGCTCGCAGTAATCGTGTGACCTTTGGTTGAAGGAGTCAGGACGTTTCAATGGTGCCAATACAATCATCTAGCAGCAGTGCCCCTAGCATACCAGAAAAGTCGTCTACACTTTAAGCAGCGATTCAACTGTTTCTAGGTTCCATAGCGTCTAACGGGTAAATTTCCGACCATTTGTTCCTTATTCCGATATAGTCGTCATAGCACTTTCTTCTGTTCTATTCATTTTGGCACGCTCGCTCAAAATCAGTCTCTATGTGTAGTGGTACTCGGATGAGTAGGCTATTAGTTACCCCAAGTTCACCCTTAACTGTAACAATCTTATTTGCACGTTCCCACAGTAACGTAATTTATATAGAAACATGGCACTAGTTTATCCTGTCAAGGAATGACTTATACCGTTCATGGTAAAGAAAATGTGCATAATAATATTTTGCACTATATTTGCTAAATATTTTATTTTATATTTTATATTTTATCTTAAAACCTCATAAATTAATTTAATAAACTATTATAACTTATTGAATCACACCCCTTGAATACCTACCACCTACCGTACACAACTTTCACATTGCTTTATTCCACTATCGGGCAGCTTATGGCCATAGTGTAATCTGTCTAGGTCAAGGTAAGACACTTAATAAAAAGAAATATATATATCAAGTAAACTATCTACCTTCTACGGAGATTAATCCATAAGCTATCGAAACCAGCGCCACCAAATAAATTGTAGATATAAAGACAGCCTTCATCGTTGAAAATAATAGAAGTCCAATCTTGATACACCGGCGAGTTGCAACTTGCGAGATCGTAGACTACAATGCACTTTACCTGTTTCACATCAACTATTTAAGAGCGTGAATGGTGGTAAACAAAATTATAAATCACTCTGGATACTTTCTCCTGTCATATTTCTTCTGACGCTCGACGAAATGGTGAACCATCGGTCTTTACCTTTGAAAAAAAGATAACAAATACAACTTTACGGTATCGTAACAGTATTCGTTAACGGATTCTGGTGGTAGGACAATGTTTAGAAAAGTATAGGCTCAACCTCCTACAGTTCAATTTCGAAAGTAAGATTCTTTTTAAAAACACGATCGTATTATTTTATGTCCAATGTTGATGATATTCTAATATATATTTAGTGTTTTTTTTAAAGGTATATATCTTTCTGAGGCTCGTGGTACATTATACTGTGCTTAAAATCTATATTTTTATATCACTAGATGGCTGGCAACCTATATTGTTTCTATCAACTTTGTGTGTTATTCTGCACTCTAATGAGATAATTTTTAAACCAATTTACTAATTATGGCTTTTGGAAGAAAAAAATTATTAGATAAGGAATAAAAATCATTAACAAAATGTATTTCATAAACAAAATGTTCGAGACTAAGGAGGCTATATTAATTATCAAGTGACACCTGGATTTCACATTACTTGACGTATCAATACGTGAATTAGATCTAGTAGATTATCTATCTATCAAATAAGGTATTTTCGATGAAAATTGGACTATACCTTAGAGGGAGAAAGGAGGTTGGCACGTAGCCTCAACAGAACCCGGCTTGATTATAAGTGGCGTCTTTAAAAATGTCGTTTTGTGGTTGGCCTGGTTCTGAAGTTTCTATAGTAGTAGCAAAGTAATTAGGAAAGATCTTTTTTTAAAAAAATACAAACTATTTTTACACTCAACAATGATAGAAAAAGTGACAGCTACAGATCACATGACATGACGAATAATTACTTGAAAGTAGATATAGTAACGTTTCTAGTTGTTAGATAAGATTATTCCTATCAAAGTTGTGCTGTAGCTTCCTAATTTTAAATATATATAATGTTCTTCTTCTTTTAGCCTTTTCTAATCAACATAATTAAGAACTGTAACAATTAAGCTTATATTCCACTCAACATGTATTTCAATCTCAAGAAAAACAACCTGCTATGATCCAACTATTAAAATATTGCTCATGTTTTCGTCATCCGGAGACTAAAATCTGATAAATAAATGTCTGTCTTTTGACGGTAAATATTCTACCAGCTTACACTTTGCGCTTTGTTATCGTTTACGTAAACAATTCCAGCCAAAATACATAAATACAAACTTTTTAAGAATAATTTATATAAAGGGTATAGGCCTACATTCAAAAATATGTTTAATTATTTTGGGAAAAAATATAATGGCCTATATGTATCAAAAATATAGGAGAATTCAAAGTCTAATGCTTCCCAAAATTATTCCAGAACAGTAAAAGATTATATTAATTTACGTATATAATGTCTGGTTACATATCCAGAGGTCTTGGGTTCGATCTCCAGTGCTTTTAAATTCATCTGAAAAGCAGTATGTCTGTAACAGGGTCAAACTCAACTTCGTGAGGACAAATGAGGAGCTACTTCAATAAATAAGTAACAGCTCATGTCTAGAGAACTTAGATTAACATTCGGAGGGCTCGTTACTCTGACCACATGACACCCTCTATCCGCAAATGTTGGTACTATGATAGCTAGCTGCAGCGGCTGCTCAGTTGATATAGCTCGCTTAAGGGTCCACGCCATGAAGGTTTTTTTTATGTTTTGAGAATGTTTTGGCTTTTTTTTCTCATCCATCTACTTACCTTGCTGAGATATACGCATATATATATATATATATATATTTATGTGTCTATAGATTTTCATTCATTTTTATTTACTAGAGGTATTTAACGCTCACTTTATGAACTGACTAACTATACCATTATATGAGCGAGAACGAAAGGTCCCACCAATTTTGCCAGGAAAGTTATTTTCACACAACTTCCAGGGTTCTTTTACATGCCACAATCGACATGGAACAGACGGCTTTACTTCCCTCCGAAGGAGGTTGTGCTACAAATTCTTATCACTCAAGATAAATCCTTCGACCATGGCTTGGTATGAACCCATGAATATTGGGTCTCTAGAAGAGCATTTTACCACAAGACCCCAGAAGGTGACTCTTAAGTCATAAATACTCGACTCTAAATTTTGACACAATATTTTATGATGCACACAATCATATTGACCAAGATATAACCATGCTAATGAGCAAAACAGCAAGGTGGGTTATTAAATTTGCATAAATTAGTAGCGATATTTAACCATAGCTAATTTACTCCTTAGAATACACATAGTGCTCCAATTTACTTATCTTCTAAGTGAGCCTACTTCTGGTAGCACGGTCATTAAGATAAACCTCAGTACTTTTCATCTTCACAATAGAAAATTATGATTAAATAAGTATTTATTAATAATATAACAAAATCTATAAAAAAATATTGCTCAAAGTTATAATACTCGGATGGATTTTCAACATTTTAATAATTACTCTATTGAATAAGAAATGAGTAAGGAGTAATTTAGAATAAATGCACACTAATTTGCTTATGGGGACAGGGGGAATAGTTTTAGGAAAATACACCTTATTAAATCCAGTCTGTATTCGAAACCAGAACTCCTTCTCACCATCAAAACAAACTATATAAACCTGATATTTAGTTCATATCCAACAGATAAAGGTATATATCTTTTATTTTTTATCACCATGTCTTACAACCTATAGTTCAAAGAACATTTATGTGTTAGGTAATAAGCAGGATAAATTTATAGGAAGTGTAAGCTCATTTGCATGGAGGATGAGTGGAAAACTATTAAAGAATAACCATCCCCCTCAATACACCCAACTAGTATTCGAACTCTGATATCCCCATAATCGGAAGGTCTAGTTTAATACGAGAGTGACGCCTTAGACCAATCGACCATCTAAGAAGGTGATGCAGTTTTAATACAGTTACGATCACTAATATTCATTAATCTGAATTGAGAGTTGGATGAAATATACTTTCTTTAAAATGGTGGGGTTACGATTCACAAAACGTAATAGTTAGCCAACATAGTAAAATATCAGCTTCGATGCTAAAATAGGTTAAGTCGTCACTCTCGCAATATACTGGATTGCTGATGATGGAAAGATAGGGTCTCGAATTCTGTTCGGATGTACTGAGGATTTTATTTTTCCTTATTTTTAACTTTTACCCTCCGTGCAAATGATGGTACATTTCCTTTAATTACTATCTTCCTTATCCATAAAACACTAGCTTATTAAATTCATGTGTATAAAACAAACGGGTAGTAAGACACAGAGACAAAATATAAATCTGTATTTAGTAAATACGTGATGATTAAAAATTATGGAAATTGGTTTATATTTATTTTGATTCTAAATGTTTAAAGAATTTTTAAATTAATGCAATTTACAGTACACAAATAGTTTCCAATACTTTTTGCCTGTAGTATATTGTTTCGTATTTCCAACATTGCATATTTGTGAAAACATAAATTGAAAGCTCACCGGTAAATCATAATATTGACCTAATTAAGTTTTTTGTTCGGCTGCTACACAAACATGACAAACGCAGTTTGACCCAACCTTAATTATGGGTTGTTAAGTTTTTGCTGGGCCAGAAGTGACAGATTTTTTTATAGCATAGCTCTACCACCCGCCTCCCCTAATACCCCTCGCCTGCTTCCCTCCAACCCCCCTCCCCTCCACCACATCCCTATACTACTTTATCACCAAACACAAACTCATTTACCCCCTGTCTTTAGTAATTTCAACATCACTGTTATTTCTATAAAACCATAAAAAAAATTGATATTTTGACAGTTTATATTTTAAATAAAATCTATTAGTTAAAAAATAAGCTGAATTCAGCTAAAAAAATATATTTTCTGATAGGGAGATTCTTTTTTTTTCACAAGATCGTCGATAAATTGTATTTCTGGAGTGTTAGTGTTGAAATATTTTTTTTTTAAAATTAGCTGATATAATATAAATAAAAATTATATTAAAGTGCTTCACCTCTGACACGTGTATTAATCACAACTTGTGAATGTGTGGAATGCCAGGCCTCCACCGTGGTTCGGATCCCACGTTAAACTGTAGGTCCTCCATATTCATCTCACAATAACCCTACGATTGCACATTAGCGTAAGTGTGCATAATCCAAACGGGTAGTAAGACGCGGTGCTAATAATAATAATAGTAATAATAATATATTCGAGTGTCTATATGTAAATTGGATGGAAATAGATGTAGCCAAGATTACATCCGCACTCCATTAAACTCTTCGTCACTGATGCTTCATTGGTTTTTGAACACAAAAAAATATATATTCAAAATATTGATTTATGTAAATTATACTAACATTAACGTAATATAATTTTTGACAGTATTTAATGTTTTAGCGAAACAGATTTTTTTATATGCAATATTGACATGCGGGGTGATATCGAAGTTTGAATAACGGTTAGGATAGAAAAAATAGTTTCCTATTATTCCTCCACGCAAATCCCGGAACATTTCTTCTAAAATCTACCTTATTCACTCCTATTATACTAATTTATTTTATTTATATATATATATCCTGTAAGGGCAAGATATTGTTAAATTAATTATAATCTTACTACCGGTTTGAGTCATACGCTTATGTACTAATTACGCTAATGGTTTAATGGATTAGGCAGGGTATATTTATAGGAAGTGTACCGGCATTTTCACTGAGGGAGAGTGGAAAATCACTTTGTAAAAACCATCTTCAGTACACCCGACCGAGATTCTAACCTAGATCTCCCCGTCATTGACAGTCTAGTCTAAAACGAGAGTAGCACGTTAGACCACGTGGTCACCGATGTGGGTTAGTTATTCAGTGATTCTTCAATCAGCTTGATCACAGCTCAAGAAAAATTTGGTACCAGCAGTGTTAATTAGGGATCAAAACACTTACTACCTGACAATATATTTGATCAAATAGAAAAGTAAAACAAACATGGTGGCACCGCGAAAAAAAACCATTTGTTTTGAAAATCTGACTGTGAAAATATATAATACATAATGTTTGCTATGACATACTGTATAAACTTTTTGTCTCTAGTAGCCTAGGCTCTCTGATATCTGTATATTAATTTCAATAATAATGGTAGTTCAGGCACGTTTCTTAAGGAAAAAAAATTAAACCAATTTTGTAATGATACTGATATAAATATACCAAAAAAAAATTATTCAGTCCAAACCTCATCTAAAATTGTATTTCTCTTTAATTAAATAAATGTAAATTTATTTCCTGATGCTATTTTGGATCTCAGCCATTCCATTATAAGTTCATTGCATAGTTTAAAAACTTCATCTGATGACTTGATAATTGACACTATTATCCTTAAACATAAGTAACATTCAAAATAAATACACATAACTCAACTGCTTTACTTTTATTAATCACTTAAATAAGGATGCAAAAACTAATACAGCTGTTAAAACTTATAGGTTATGTTTTCCATCAACGTAAATTATTCCCATCACTGTAGTTCAGTCAGTAGTGTGTCTGTATACTGAGTTAAGGGTTCCTGGTTCGATCGTAGGCATGGAAGAAAAATTTATCATCGGTGAAATGTGGGTTTTACCTTTCCCAGTGCTGAATTAACGGCCGGTGTCAGGATGTTGTTTCTATTCTAGATTTAAGTTAGTTAACAAGTTGTGTACTGATATAATCATTCGGTTCAGAAAAGCACGTTAAATACCTCAAATAAATGATTTAAAAAAAAGAAGAAACAAATCATGATGTTCATAGAATACAACTGTTGATGGGCGGGAATTGGCTGCTTAGCTTATCTAGCGAGTTTATTGACAGTCATTTCCTAATGGTTAATGGTTCAACTTAATATGGGGTTTGAGACACTTATTATAAATCAACTTACATATTCTGATCCGATCCCTGATAAAGCCACAGGTTAAATTATTAATGCAATCGGTCCAAAGAATGTCAATTACCACAAAACTATAAACTGAAAAAACCTCTCACAGCATCCTTGGTTTTGGGATGAAATTGTTAGTCTGCTAACACTCTTAAAAATAGCGAAGAAAAAAGTATCAGCTAAAATTAAACTGGACCAGGTACAAGTATTAACCACAAAACAATAAATTCATCGATCACTTCTTTTAGACACCAATAATTTTATGATCGATGTTTTTTCTTGATACTTTTACTAATATAAGAACTTGAACCTTAATATTATTAGATCGGTAATGAAACAATCATTTACTTACAATTAATATATTTGTCTCGGTAATTAAATATATTTTAAGGTGTATGATACTTAATTCGGAAATAACAGACACATACCTAGGCGTTAATATTACTGTAGTGTGATAGTATAATTATTATTTCTAAAGATTTAAAATAAGATAGGAACAATTTTATAATATATCAGTTATATTTATTGTTACAAATCAAGAATAAAGATCATCAATTTTATAAACATAAAGTTAATATATAGATAGAGAAAAAACTAGCATAGTTCAGTACATTAAAATATTTTTTTAATAAGCTTCTCAGCTTGTTTTTTGGGATTTATTATACAGTTTTCTCTTTCAAATTATATTAAATATTAAACAATGGATAAATAATTTTATAATAATGTAAGTTGATAAAAATAAAGAAAAGAGAAAAATAAACTGATAAGTGTAAATGTAATGCAATCCAATGCAAAAAGGTGAAATATTCTGTATTTCTTCTTCTTTAATAGTAGTATTTCTACGAGTAGAGAGAAGAAAGAAAGAAGTCACCTTAATTCATTGAATTTTTCCCAAAATATGCTTCTTTCCTTAGTTGGACTTTCTTCTTTAAATGTAGCTTATCTTTTATTTTTCATTATCGTGATTCTTGTAAATAAAGAACATATCAATGCCACTCTACGACGAGCAAATGGTTTTTTTTTTACCAGGATCGATCACTTCAGAGAGAATAAGAGCCATCTATCGGTAGTGGTTCCAAGTACTAACGCATTCATTTTGTGGCGGCGCTAGCTTCAACTGAACAAACCTCTATCTAGTTAAAAATAACGCCGCTAGACGTCAGGACTCTTGTTACTAAATCTAACAAAATTATTAACCATATTAATTTTCATAAAGAAAATAAGTTAATATATTTAAATATGATAGAACTATGCAAAAAGTATAAGGGAAAGATATATTTGATAAAATACTTCACAAAATAATATAAATTAGTGCTATTAATTAAATACTCAGCTTTAAATCACCGAAAATATTTCAAAATTAGATTTGACGGTTTAATGATAAATTGATAACAAATATTCTTATTTTATCCAATAAATTCTAAAGCTATCACTTTTCACAAATGCTGTTTATTTTGAAAAATATATATAATAAAATATCGGTTATCGTTATTTTCAATTAATCTATTGTTTTATATTTTTTAATAGTTTATTCACCAGGCATTCAATTATTGTTGTATTTTGGCACAAATATAAATTTATAAAATAAACACATAATCTTTTCAGTCAACTTTGATACTATCTTACTATTTTAATAGTGTTATTTTGTAAGTATTGATAATATTTTGTATGAAATTATTGTATGACTGACTTGACATGAATATTTTAAAGTTGATCTAGTTTTTTAGATGTCCATATAAGGCCCGTCATATGATACTTGATATCACGCGCCATTTTATGGGTAGGCGGTTCAGGTTTTACCAACCTTGCTTCACTTCTTACTACTCGTCCGGGATGTCCGTATATTTACACTAGAGGTGGGGATTAAGAAGCTAGAATTGAAGAGTAAGAGTTTATACATTCGTGTGGGATGTGGGTTTGAAACAATTTATTGAAAAACCACCTTAATTAACTACGGTCGTGACTTCTACCTAAACATCTCCATCATTGGTAAATCATACAAGGCGAGCCTGAAGCCTTTGTCCGCCTGTCCACTGGTACGTTTAACAAAACCATTGGTAAAATAATACCAAATTAATATTGAAGAAAAAAAAATTTTAAATTGAGATAATATTTCCCTGAAAATTGCCAGAAAAAATGTTTATAGAACTCAACAGTGGGCACGTGTCATAAGTAACCATCAAACTCTTCTAATATAGTTTATATTTACTGGGAGGTCTGGGTTCAAATACTAGCTGGGTGTATTAGGGTTATTTGTGTCCTAATTTCCCTATTTAAAAAATCGGTACAATTTGTCTAAAATCGACCTTTATAGTTAGTCCCTGCTACACATTTATGTAGTTAAATGAGGATAAACTAAACGGATGAAGAAGGGTGGGGAAAAGCGCCAGATAAAAGGATAATGCTTGTGTAGATTCAGGATTAAAAACAAATATCAATAGAATACCTAAATAGCTCCATAATATCTGTGACATTCAAAGGACTCATTAACAAATATTTAAGTTAACGTGCCTAAGCTTATTCTCAAAGAACACACACTCCATTTATTCCATTTGCTTTGATTCCCCTTCTAGACCTTCTATACACAACATTTAAAATGATATGCTCGAATGTAATTTTTTTTCCTTGGTTCTGTGTAATCAATCTTTTGATGTTAGTCTCTAATTGAAAAAAAAAGTTAGTAGTGAGCTCGTACCTGTATCTATTAATTCTGAGAATGAAAGAGTCTGGAAGAGAAGTAGCTGACAGTAACAATTAATAATAGAATGCATCGTTGCACACGTTTTTTGCTATCAAATATCAGGTAACAGACTAATATAAAGTAGACTTGGACAGAGCAGTAGCTGTTTTAATTAGAACAAACTTTTAGAAAATACAAATATGTATATAATTTGCTGTCAACGTTGATAAAGTTTAAACTTATTATTACTTATCATTATTATTTTATAAGAAACTATGAAGCAAAATGACTGAGGCAATTCACATGACTGTGCGTATGAATAAGGGAAAGTAGATTTAGTAGTTTCTCTAGCAGTAAGATGAGGTTATATATATATATAAAATAAATTGTCTTTGCTTGAATTTATTTAATCAGGTAATTATTTTAATTTATTTTAAAAAATAATCTAATCTAGAGGTGGATTATTTTATTATTTGAAGTAATATCGCTTTCACCCTTCAAAAAATGTGTAGTAGATTATATAAATGTAAATATTTACTCAATTCATATATATGTATATACTTTCCTCGTGTGATCTACAGCTGCAAATTGTGTATACATACTATCAATACTTATACTAGTAGGTCTATGAAGAGTATACCTCATTTCCTCCATGTTATTATTGTTAATACAGATTTAATAGTAGTTCTGTGAACACTAGACCAAACTCCCTCCATGTTCTTATCGTTACTACAGTCTTACTAGTAGTTCTGTGAACAGTAGACCTCGCTCCCTCCATGTTATTATCGTTACATCGTTACTACAGTCTTACTAGTAGTTCTGTGAACAGTAGACCTCTCTTCATGTTATTATCGTTACTACAGTCTTACTAGTAGTTCTATGAACAATAGACCTCGCTCCCTCCATGTTATTATCGTTACTACAATCTTACTAGTAGTTCTGTGAACAGTAGACCTCGCTCCTTCCATATCATTATCATTAATACAGCCTTAAGATCTCTCTTTGGATTTCAAGTTAAAATATCTTCTAGAATTTCTCCTTGGATTTGAAATTTATATATTTTCTTGTTGATTAAATAAGATAGAAAAAAATGTTAATGTATATAAGAGTACACTATACTAATAAAAAATAACTGCTGTTCATACGTTTTAAGACTTCAGTCTTTAAGTAAATTTCAACATTCAAAAATATGCCTCAGTTACTGTATCATTTAATTAAATTTTAAATCCATATAATATGATATGAGCCATTAAATTAAAAAATCAACTGAGCAATCACTATTTTAAATTGACAATTAGAGCGAATAAGACGCACATGCTTTGTTCGTACTAAGTTAAAAGGTTATCCCTATCAAATTTCGTTATATTTTTGTCCACGCATTTGGCAGTTATCGTGGAATAAATATCTAGGCAGACGAAATTCCAAATGGTCAAATTCAAACGGAATCTTAGTAGGCTCGGTTAATAATACTAAAAATATAGTATACATTATGTTATACATTTTTACCACAAAATATTTTATATATATTTTTTTTTCCTATGAAAACGGGACTGTATGAAATAATTATAATTTTTTTCAGTTATTTTTAATGGTTTATTTTGAAGTCATTCGACCATCAAAATTGTATTGTACAGTTTTATCAAGTGTGTAGTTATAATTTATAAATACTGATTCAATGATTTTTAAACTATTACAGGGTTTAAACTAGACATTTTATTTTTTTGCGTACCTTTGTTTAGGTAAATTAATGAATGTATGGGTCCGAAATGTAGTATAACTAGACATTCATATGAGGTGCACACGATGAAATATTTATAATATTAATATTATTATTATCACTATAAATATTTCATCGTGTGAACCTCACATTAATGTCTAGCTATGCTACATTTCAGCCCCATACATTCATTAATTTACCTAAACAAAGGTACGCAAAAAACATAAAATAGCAAATTTGACCTCTTAAAACTCTTGAACTGTAAGGATTTAAAATCATAGAATTATTATGTATAACTTATAATTAATTACTTGTTAAAATTGTCTATTAAAATTATGATCGTCGAATGACCTTATGTCCTTGTTACGCCCATTGATCTCTATAATATAACTGGATGGACATATACATGCACATTCCAAGGATAAAGGCGTGACGCTCAAGTGTATCGTCTGCTACACTGAGGGTGGGACAGATTTAACGGTTTATTTAAATGTTCTTATGCGAAAACATGTCTCTGATGAATAAAAGTGTTATTATTTGAAAATAGTGAAGTATTATACCACACTTTCCTGAAGAAACATTTATATTAAAGGATATACAATCCAGTTTTACAGGTAATACTGTACAAATACGAATAAAACCTTAGATATTTCAGTTTTTATGTAGTTGTCATCAATGCTGTTTACAGTCTGCCACGACTACACTTATATTTAAAGTTGGTTATTAGCTTGTATATTGGTTTAAGAAACAATATTATATTGAAAATTCGATAAATATAATGAACAAGGTATCTTAAAACTTGATTACATTTGTTTGAATGACAAACTTTGTATAGTTGCCATGTATTCAAACTATCACTTAGGTTATAGGCTTGTGGAAAGTACTATTATAATACCTTTTTTTAATTTGGCTTATATCTTTCAGAAACCATATTATGTTGAAATTTTGATAACTATAATGAAACAAGTTAGCTAAAAACTGTATTACATTTGTTTGAATGACACACTTTGTGTAGAAGTCTTACGTTCAAAT